>JARVZY010000414.1:0-23774 GCA_030686995.1 Artemisia argyi | reverse complement strand
TAAAAAATGGACAAAAAAGTGTTTGCAGGTAAACCAGACCTTGCCAGCTTGTTTTGACCCATACTAAAGATGATCCATTTAAAACCCGAACTCATTTGACCTGTTACCTGGTCTGCCATCTTAGCACCTTTAGCTAACCAGTGTTAACACCACATCCTACTATTTTATTTCCCTGATGAGAAATAATTGAATTATGAGGATGGAGAAGGTTTTTTAATCACACGTTATTTTATATATAAGAATTGTGGTGAATTTCATGGTAAGGCAGGAAGACGCCAAGAGAATATGCAAAATCTTCTTGATTCCTTGCACTGTGTTTGGATAAAGAAAATAACTAACTTAATGAGGTTTGTCTCCCTGATTTGAGCATGCACACATTTAAATGATTACCTTTTAATCTATGCTTTAGCTTACAAAGTTACACATACCCTATGAACGTGGACCTTGTGAAACATCCGATCATGATAATGACCAAAAAATTTTTTTAGGTGCAAACTCCGCTATATCAAAGAAGACATTAGTTTGGTCGAGAGGCATAGGATCGACTTATATAGAGCTAAAGATATGTATATGGAGAAAATGAGTACGCATGGTAGTGAAGTACCGGGATCGATATCTTGGTATTCCTTATCAATATTCAATAGAGAAAGACAATAGTGACAAGTTATATGCTAAGTTGAAGTGAAAAGATAACGCTACGCGTTTTGTTGTGGAGAGTTGTTGTGATGTACCCGAGCCCGAAATCGCCTTGGCACAGCTTTCTTAGTTTTTGTCATACTTGTATGAGAAATCTTGGAGATGGGTGTGACACTTTCATGTATAGTTTTGTCAAAGTTTGACTTTCATTTTTAATTTGCATAAGTTAACATTAAGAGATAAAGCTACGCCTTTTATTTTTTAGTGATTAATTTGTGTATACTTTATACCGAAACTATGAAAAATGGTTATAGCTATGATCATTTAGAGGTCAGGTAAGTCGTTTGATAGTAGATGGAAATGCGTAATGTAAGTGAATTGCAGAAAACAATCCTCAAGTGAGATGAATGATTGAGTAAGATGTATGATTGATAAAGTCTTGAGTACATTGTCGTTCAAAAAAGTTTTATTGTTGTCGAAGTCATGCCGTTTGATCGTGGTTACCTTTCTTCATGTCGAATGAATCAATGTTTTCAATTTTTTTGATAGTTGTCTTATTTTTATATGCCTTCATTTTTTATGTTTCTTTGACAGCATAAACTTGCAATAGAGTGCTTTCATTTGGATTTTTCTTTTTATCACAAATTAAATATTTGTAAATATGAACATTACGTACTGTCTATTATTAGAATGCTTATCATATTAACTACTTTTGCTAATCAATTATAAATAATAAACAAGATATCACATGAAGCTGATGGGCGGGTCTTGAAGCTAGTATATATATATATATATATATATATATATATATATATATATATATATATATATATATATATACTAGCTTTCGAAGCCCGCCCGATAGGCGGGCATGACTTATAAATATTTGTTTCTTAATAATAGATGGTCGTTAATTAATTGTAATAATTGATGATTGTTACATAGAATTGATGAATGTTAACTATACTTGATGAATGTTATTGTGTAGCTTCATCCAACCCTTCTTCAAGTATTGTTATTATAAACCCTTCAAGAAAAGGCTCCATAATTGTTGATTTTAAAGTCTCTATTAACTGTTAATAAGCACAATATTCAAAATAAGATAATTTGCAAAGCAATGACATACATTTCAATGATATTGTTGAGAGCGCACATACGAATGTTAACTTGATGAATGTTAATTAATGAATATTAACTAACTTGATGAATGTTAAGTATACTTGATGAATGTTAATTGATGAATGTTAATTATACTTGATGAATGTTGTTGTGTAGCTTCGTCCAACCCTTCTTCCAGTATTGTTATTCTAAACCTTTCAAAAAAAGGCTCCATAATTGTTGATTTCAAAGTCTCTTTTAACTGTTACTAAGCACAATATTCAAAATAAGATAATTTGCAAATGATATTTTTGAGGCCGCATATACAAATGTTTACTTGATGAATGTTACCTAGGCCTGATGAATGTTAACCATGAACCATGATCCATGTACCCATACCAACCTTCCTCTCATTATGAATGTTAACAGATGAAAATTCTACCATTTGAGCCTAATAATGTTAATAATATATCTACGTTATATGAGAAAATAAATATTTAATTTATTTGAATTGTTTACATATTAAGTGTTATAATGTTTACTATATCAATTCTATCTTTAATTTAACATAATAACACATGCGTATTTGTGAATACAATCTTATCATTGGGTAAAATTGATAATTATAGGTTTATACAATCTTATCATTGCGTATTGATAATTATAGCTTGCTAAATCATCATCATTAATAAAGCTTCCTAGTTGTTTGCATGCTCAGTTGTTCCTGCAGAATCATAAAGACATACCAATATACTTTACGGTAAATATATACGTATATGATTCAAAAATTCACAATTACATATGCTGTAAAACCACCAATGTTAAAGTTATAAATAAGCTTGTTACATTCAAAACATATATTTGACTATGATAAACATGTGTAAAACCTGGTTTACGCCCAACAGGAGGTGTTTGATCACCACCTTCAAATGTCTTCTTAGGGTTACCTCTTGAAAGCCTCAGTGAATGTCTTTGTCCCTGCATTGTCGAATGTGATGGACTACCTAAATTAAGTTATTTATTTGTTCAAGAATCCTTTTAGATAACGCATAATAACCATGGTAATATTGCAGTAAAAATAAAAAACATTTCCAAAACATATACGCTTTTTAAAATTTAGTACAAATATTGTTATAAAAAAAAGGTAGGTTCGTTCAAGAATATAATTGGAAATTCATACTTAAAAACATTGCCAATTAAAAGAATATGAGTAAATTTTAAAAACATTGCCAAAACATATATGCTTTATTAAATTTGGTTCAATTATTGATAACAAAAACATATAATTTATCACATATATATATTTTGTATAGATATATAATTTATCACATATATATATTTTGATAAAAACGATTCATAGTTACTAATACATATATATATTTTGTATAGATATATATTTTATATATTTTAATTATGTCATGTCCTATATACGTTTCCTAAATTTATATATTTTGTCATGCAAAATAAATACCAAAAATTGGATTGCTCTAGTGGTAGAGATGTTGGTTTATATTAGGAGAGCAACCAAGGTTCGAACCTTACTTACGACATTTTTAAATTACAATTTTAATACATTTAATCTTTGCTTAGCTGGACACAAATATTGTAAATAATTTCGAAAAAAATTAAAAAAATATAAAAAATTTCGAAATAAATTTAAAAAATACAAAAAAATTATAAAATTTGCTTACATGGATAGAATGTGATGACATGGCACTAAACATGATGACATGGACTTAATGCATGATTATTTGGCAGTTAATGGTCAAACGCCTCCTGTTATATATATATATATATATATATATATATATATATATATATATATATATATATATATTTTAATATATTTTTTTTTTCAGTTACTGAGGTATTAAAGAAGGTGTTTATATTATAAAAGTTTCATATATGATAGGCTGAGCAAAACCGATCGACACTCAAAAACCGGCCGAACCCGACCTTCCCGATACCGAATCAAATGTAATCAGGTCGGGAGCCGGTTTGTGTTTTCCTGGTAGTCGGTTTCGGGACGGGCCAGACCGAAAATGGAGAAAACGCAGCCAAAATCAAGAAAACTGACCGAACCCGACCTGTTGGGACTGTCCCGATACCGAACCGAATGTATTCGGGTCTGGAGTCGGTTTGGGTTTTGCAGGTAATCGGTTTCAGGCAATGTTGATTTTGGGACCGGCCCGATGCTCACAATATATGATATATGCTAAGGTGCCGTGCCCATTAAAATTTATGACAGACGGCTGGCTGCACATAGCTATCAACGAATATGCTTTTTACGCCGACTAAAATCAAACAATTGAATGCTAGAAAATGGGGTCGCTAATTAAGTCATTTTCAGCACACACCTCAAGCTGAGTCACTAGATACGGAACACACCTCATGTTGAGTCACTATGGGGTCCTTTGAGATAGATAATATATTCTTTTATATTCAAATTTAAATTTTGTAGTCATTTTTGTTTTTTGGTTTCATGGACTCATTTATTATTGAAACTTCAATTGATTTTACGTGTCATGTGTTTAATCATAACGTCTCATTACATGTATTAAAATAATCTGCCGACATTTAAAAAATTGTTTTTCATGTGTTCAATAATGATTACTTGAGGTTAGAGTTTTTTTAAAAAGTTTTGGCCGTTTTTAAAAGAGTGTAAGTAGTGTTATTGTATGTGATCAATCTTTGGTGAGAGTTACAAAATTAATATGAGGCTTAAATTTCACTTTTAATGCACTAGTGATACACGTGTAATTTTTGTGTGTGTTTAAAGGTCTTTTTATGTTTAAAGGTTGTTATTGAAAATCATCATAATTTAGCTGTTACTTCGTATAAAATAGAGACACATTATAGATGAACCAATTGTAAGGAACATATAGGAGGCTCGCAAAACCCACAGACTTTATAAGATCACGAAAACAAGTTTTTTTTTTTTTTTTTTTTTTTTTTTTTTTTGTAATTTATTATTATTTTTCATATTTAAATCAACATAGACGTACACTTCTCAGTAAATGAACCTCATCTCATACATGACATAAAAATATGTTCTTGAGTATGCGAGTTTTTTTTTTAGTAAGTTGCTACTTGCTAGATAGCGATTCATTCTTAGCTTCTCATACAAAGGAATACATTGCATTTTTGGTCCTTATGGTTTGGACAAATTGCATTTTTGATCCTCATCATTTCGAAAGTGCAGCGAATGTTTCTATTTTGAACTTTGGCTTACATATTCAGTCTCTAGATAAAGTTAAATGACTAAAACACCATTTGTCTTCTTTCATTTAATTTTCAGATTTTTTTTTCTTTTTATTTATTTATAAGACAAAACATAATCACCATTTTTCTCTTTTTCTCTCCCATCATCTTCATTATCCATCTTAAACGACCTCCTTATTATTATTATTATTATTATTATTATTATTATTATTATTATTATTATTATTATTAAACATCACTTTCATTAAAAACCAAACAATAGGATTACAAGAAATTAGTGGGGAGTCTCGAAACTATCTGAGCTCCCACACCTTTAGCAATAGTAAAACTAATCCTACTGAAGATATGAGGTGCAACACGCACCCCGATGTCTTGAGTAATAGAGAATTTCTGAATCCGCTTAAGTAAGGCTACCGCCTCTGTCTCAAGTTCTCCCAAAGAGGAGAATGAGAAAGGGGTAAACCCATATCCAATATTCGCACATTTAGTCTCATACTTGACACGCTTTCGTTTTGCAGCCTCACTCACCGCACGACCTGGCACAAAATCAATCATACCAGTTTGCGTGAGAGGAGACGACCCGGTCAAATCAACACACACATCATTCCCCTCATCCCAAGAATAGAGCAATATATATGCTGGCCTTAATGCTTGCTCTCCTGTTCCATTCAACCCAATATCCACCTCTTTACGAGCTGCTATCCCAGATCGAGAGCAGATATCAAGCAGAGTATCGCGCACCATGTTGTGTCGATGTTTGATGCCGATAATACCAGCGCACGAAATAGCATGGTCCCCATAAATGTCCTCGGTGAATACCTTGTGGCATGCAGAGCACGGAGCCCGAACAGAGAAGAGGGGAACGCCCAACCGATAGGATAATATGCACCTGTAGGTTCTGGCATTCATAGTCTGTCCTAATCCAGATATCGGGACCACCCTAAGCCAATATGAAGTGCAGTCCCCCCATTGCGACCTCCAGAGTGCCATTTGTCGAGGAGATAGACGAAATGTGGATTCAGCCATTCGGGTAACACGTTTGAAATATATGTCTGCCAATTTCTTCATGAGTTTGGGGGCAGCGATCTCATTCGGGTTACTCAGAAGGTCAATCTTCATTTTCGCATTAAAAGCGTACAAGGCATCATCAAAGGAGGGGCCAGAGGTTATAATACCCGAATGTTAGAGGAGTTTAGTCTGTAGTTTGGCAGATTGGAGTCTAGACGCTAGGAATGCATAATGTAAGGCATCTCTTGCTGCATATACACCCAACCCCCCAAATGCAAATGGTAAGGTAGCCAACCTCCATTGCCAGTCGCTGAATCCAGGTCCAGAGGCAGTAACAATACGTTCCAAAGAAGAACGCAATGCCACATCAAAAGCAAGGTGAGCGCCCTCAAAAACCCTAGGGGAACATGTGCGTATAGAAAAATATAACTTTGAAATGTCAGCACAAGCACGGAGAAGCAATGATTCACATTGGGGGTCCTCAAGTTTGGCAATAGCCTCCATGAGTTCAATAGTTTGGGCAACCCGTTTCAACACGAGCTCACTGCTAAACTCAAGATCCATACTAGCAGGCCCCCCCAATAATTTAACACCCCGAAGTGGGCGAGCAATATTAGGCGGAAAAACACCTTCAATCATGCTTCGAGGGTCTTCCTTGGGCCAAAAAATCTCATCTTATTATTATTATTATTATTATTATTATTATTATTATTATTATTATTATTATTATTATTATTATTATTATTCATCTTCAATTTTTTTTTTCTTTTTTTTCCCAGATTAAATCCTTAAATTTTTCATTTTCAACTTTTTTTCAATTCCTTAAAAAGTTCGTTATTTTAACTTTTACTTATTCACACATAAAACACCCACACCAAAAACATACCACACGCATACATAAGAAAAAAAAAACTTTTATTTACTAAAATCTAGCAAACACACACAACACATCACACATAATCCTATGAACAACCAAATCTCAAACATCTTATAAAACTATAGTTGTGGTGCGACCAGGAAACCGGATTTGGGTTTTAGAAGTAGTTTCTAAATCTATTTATGATACTATTAGAGTTTGGATGGGTGGAAATCAAGGTTCAGTTAAGTATGATTGTGTCAGGTGGTAAGGATGTTGAATTAGGGTTAAGGTTTTCATCAATATTTGTTGTGATAATCAAGTATTGGTGGCTTGTGGTTTATTGTGAATTAAAGAATACAAACAAACACAAGATACTATTTTTAGGATATTGTCATGTGAGGTTATGGTAGTTATTGGTAGTTTTAGGTGTTAGTTGTGGTGGTTAAGGTGTGAAAGAGGAAGATATAACACAAGATGATGATGATGTGTATCTAGAAAAAATAGTTTGAAAAATGGAGGATGAAGATTATGGGAGGGAAACAGAGAAAGTGGTTGATTATGTCTTGTTTTGTATTGTAAATAACTAAAAAGAAAATTTTATCTAAAAATTATGAGGAGTAAGACAAATGGTATTTTAGTCATTTTACTTTAGCTAAAGACTAAACATGCAAGTCAAAGTTTAAAATAAGAATGTCCATTGCATTTTCAAAAAATAAAGACCAAACATAAATTTAGCCAAACCACAAGGACTAAAAATGCAATTTACTCCATACAATAGGAAACCCATGACTTGATGTCCTTTTATTGTTCAAGTTAAACAATAATGTCCTTTTATTGTTAAAGCTATGCATGACGTATACTAAAAGTTAAAGACAACAAAAGTCAAAGGACTAAAAACATCATTTTACCTAATAGAACAAAAAATCATGATTTTTTTGTACAACATTTTCATCAAAGACACTATATAAGACACATCAATCAATTACTATTTGCCACCCGCCACCATTTCTTGATACTCCAGTGATCATACAAAAAACATAATTTTAGGAACATTTTTAAGCTTAATCCTTTCTGGGTTCTTCATGTTTTCATGAACCAATATCAAATCAGGTAAAAAGTTTAAATTTTTACATCAAATTCATGTTTTTCTTTGACAATTTTGATGCTGGCATATTCACCGGATTCTATGTTTTTTGGTTTAGTTTTGCTCATTTATTGTGAATATTATTATAATCATAATGAGGGATGAAACCAGTACTATAAATTACTAAGTGCATGTAACAAAATCCAAATGAACAAAAACATCATTTTACTTAGGGAAATTGGAAAAAAAAAGCATTATACTTGCTAATTTTTGTCATTGTATGTAGCGTTTTTTTTATTTTATATATTTTTTTTTTATTGTAGCAATAACCTTTTTAAATCGTGTCATCGTGTGTACTTTGCGAATTTTTAGCCATGTGAAGTGACCATTTTACCCTTCAAAATTTGAAAAAAGTAAGAGTAAAATGGTCTCAAAATACACACAATGACACGATTTAAAAAGGTTAGTGCTACAATAAAAAAAAAATGACGCTACATACAATGACAAAACCCTTTTTACTTAAGGGTAAAAAGTACCCCTTATAGAGTGGCATCTGATATTAAGCCATTTTTATTAACGGTAAAAAAACAGTTTTTTTTTTTTTTTTTTTTTCACTGTTTTGTGTTTTTTCATACTTTTGACTTATCAAATTTTATATTTTATATTTGGTAGTTTCTGTTTTATATTTTTATAATAAAAACTAGAGGCGATTTCATTCATATTTTTGCAAAATTCAAAAATTTCATATACATTATTTTGATGCATTAAATGCATTGTATTTTATGCATCAAAAACTAGTAAAAAGAATATATATGAAATTTTTGAAATTTTCAAGGATATACATGAAATTTTTCATAAAAAGTAAATAAAAAAAAAGAAAAAAAGAAAAGGAGAGGTGCCATTATTTATTTAGGGGAGGTACTATCTACTAATCGAGCAAAAAATATGATTTTTACTTATGTACCATTTTCCCAATATTTTCATTTGATGCACACATTTAATTGGTTGCCAATAAAAACCAAACTCTTAAAACATAGATCTTTTATTTTATAAACAACAACAAACTACAAACTCACACGTCAAAATCTATATTATATGCCACCTGCCCACCCATCGTGTTTGCCACCATTTCTTGATTTCCCGGTGATCATACAAAAAACATAATTTAGGATCATTTTTAGCCTTAATCCTTTCTGGGTTCTTCATATTTTCATGAAACAATATCAAATCAGGTAAAAAGTTTGAATTTTTTACATCAAATTCATGTTTTTTTTTTTTTTTTTTTTTTTTTTTTTTTTTTTTTTTTGATAATTTTGATGTTGGTATATTCACCGGAATCTTTGTTTTTTGGTTTAGTTTTTGTTCATTTATTGTGCATAGTATTATAATTGTTTCAAGGGACGGAACCAGAACTAAAAATAAATGTGCGTGTAACAAAAGCTAAACATGAGGTTGAAGGTGCAAACTTTGATAATTTTTAGAAACTACGGTACAAATTGGTTTGTTAAGGGGGTAAATTACAAAAATAGCCTGACATTTTAGAAAATTTACACTAGAATTTTTTTCGGTCACGTGTCCCCTCCTGACTCCGCCTGAACATGTCCATACTAAAAATTAGCACTACGTGCCGACCGGTACTAAAAATGACCATGTGCGTGTAACAAAAGCTGAACATGACTAGAAATCATATGTTTTTGGACTGCGTGCATTTAGGAAAAATCTAAGATTTTTTTAAAACCAGAATTAGCACTACGCCGCAAAAATCATGAGTGTCATCAGTGATTGCCTTTCATAAAGATTTTATGAGCTCAAGTTGACGCTATGAACCTAAGATATTAATTGTGATTGGTAGTGGAAAATGCAAGTTGCTTGCTTTATGGACATAGAAACACATGTTTTTTTAGGCCGCGTGCATTTAAGAAAAATCGAGATTTTTTGTAACCAGAATTAGCACTACGCCGCAAAAATCACGAGTGTCATCCCTGATTGCCTTTCATAAAGATTTTTTGAGCTCAACTTGATGCTATAACCCAAAGATTTTAGTTGTATTGATAGTGAAAGATGCAAGTTGCTTGCTTTATGGATATAAATAAAGCTTCTAGTTGTTTCTTTGATCATATCTTGTAAAAATATATAAAAGATTTAAGCTTTAAAGATATTCAAAATTTTAAATAGCTAATAGTTGTTCATGTGGATAAGTGAGCATCTGATGACAAACAAAGTCTGATTCATTGTCAAGTGGGGCTGTCTTTTTGTTGAATCTTGTATGAATTAAAAACACATTTTTTTATTTGAATGGATAATAGTGACCCCTAAATGGGAATTTTTTAATATATTTGTTGTTCATGAATCTTGATCATTTGACTAGATATTTATTTGTGTTTATCTGATATCCATTCGCTTATATAATTGCATTACGTGTTGTAGCATAAGTGTCAAGTGATTGAAGAGTTAAGGTTGGAAGATGGAGAAGAAGCAGAAAAAGTTTCTGACTGTTGCGCCTTTTGAATGTGCTTGGCGTGACGATTTAAGGTTTAAGGAAGCGGGTAGAGGGTGTGTTGCGTTTGAGGCGTTTGCACACAATGATGTCACTGTTGTGTTTCGTGAGCAGTTAGGTAGTCAGCATTATCATTACAAAAGAGATAACAGTCCGCATTATACTGTAATCATCGGTAGTCATAGGAATAGAAGGTTAAAGATTGAGGTAGATGGGATCACAACTGTTGATGAAGCGGGATTAGGTTTATGTTGTTCATCAGCATTTCAAAGTTATTGGATTAGCGTTTGTGACGGGCTGATTAGCATTGGAAAAGGGCGGTACCCTTTTCAAAATCTCGTGTTTCAGTGGCTTGACACGAAGCCTAATTGTAGTGTGCAGTATGTTGGTCTTAGTAGCTGGGATAAACACGTTGGGTATAGAAATGTTAACGTGCTTCCATTAACACAGAATCATATATCTTTATGGAAGCACGTTGATTGTGGTGAGTATAAAGGGGAAGATGATATGGAAGAAGATTTAAGGAACGAGTTTGGAAATTTCGATGATCATAAAGGGCTTGGAAGTTTTCTCGAAAGTTGGGAGTTGTCTGATGTGTATTTCCTCGTAGGTGAGGAAGAGCGAGCTGTTCCTGCTCATAAGGTGATCCTTGCAGCAGCGGATACTTTTGAGTCGCGGTTGTTTGATCAAGATGTCATCCCGCTCAAGGATGTGACTTATCCTGTCCTTTGTGCATTTCTTCAATTTATTTATACAGGCTTTACACAGGTAATTTTTCATCCAGTCTTGTATATAGCATCCAAATCAATAGAGTAGAGTAAATTTACTTCTATAACCTTATTGTATCTTAACGCTCACATCCAAACACCTCCTTGAACATTTTCTCTTGCGCCATGTTTTATTACAGTTAATTATTTGATATAAACACACATCCAAACACTCCCTTAGATTTTAATAATTCCTGTGTCTATATGTAGATTCCGGAGTCACTATTGGGTTCCCTGCGTGATCTAAGCTTACGATTTGGAGCAACTTCACTGGTGAAGCAATGTGAAGAGGTTATCGAAAAATTTAAACTCAATAAGAAGCTGTTTGACTCTGGAAAGAACGTGGAGATATTTTACCCGAATTCTCAGCCACATTGTGGCGGTCCTGCCTTTCCCTCCGGGCTTCCTGCCAATGTGCAGAGGCTTGAACAATTATATATGATGGGTAAGTTTAGTGATGTGGACATAAGCATTGAAGGGCATGGTCTTATTGCTCGCTCTCATAAAGTTATTCTCGGTCTGTGGAGTCTCCCGTTTATGAAGGTGAGTTTATTCTTTGCAAATCGGGCAAATTTTAAATAAAATAGCAGCATTTAAATAAAATAGCAGCGTTTTAAGATTGTCTAATTTGGTCTTTTTTATGTCTCAACATGACAAAGTATGCTACTGTACTATTTTATAGAATTCGCCCTTACAAATTTATGTTAGTAGAGTTTATGAACTTGAACCTCTTATGTTCACATGATCTAAGAATATATATGAATTAACAGATGTTCACAAATGGAATGAGTGAGAGTGCTTCTAAAGAGGTTTGCTTAAAAGATGTGTCACCTAAGGCATTCAAGATTATGATCGACTACTTTTATAGCGGAGCCTTCAATTTGGAAGATACGGTTGACAGTAATATCTTGCTACTCGAGCTTCTTATATTAGCAGATCAATTTGGGGTTTCTCTACTTCATCAAGATTGTTGCAAAACACTTCTAGAGCGGCTTTCTGAGGTAGTTTAAATAACCCTTTTGTGTTTTGAATTTTATTTAATATTTTAATATTTTATCTTAATATTGTGTTTGATTACGGTTGTTTTGAAGTGTTACACTAAAACGTACGGGGAAGTGCGAATTCGGGCTAGTGAGAACAAGAGATGGATTTTATAAAAATAAAATTACAAAATATTAATTTCTCTTCGTCTATATATTATATGCAGGGATGGGATTTGACTAATGGATGAAGGTGTTACTACAACAAATTTTTGTATTATGAACAAGGATGAAGACACTTTTGGCCAAGTAATTGAGTTATCGATTGAGTATCTAACTATAATACTTTGTTGCAGGGTTCAGTATGCCTAATTCTTCAAGTTATTCCCTCGATACCCTCATGTAAACTTATAGAAGAAACATGTGAAAGGATATTTACAATGCACTTTGATTACTGTACAACGGCTAGTACCGACTTCGTCTTGCTAGATGAATCTACTTTCTCTAACATTTTAGAGGTAGATTCTGACTTCTAGTTTTCAGTTATATTTTCCATTTTTTTTCATACCACTGTGACCAATGTTTTCTCGCTTATTTGCTGTAAAGACTTTGGGGCTGATTGCATTAAATGATAACCAACTTCGGTCTAATCTAACTTAGGAACCAAACTCTTAAGATCTCAAGACCATCAACGTGTAGATTTTCACTGTCTATGTTTGTGCTTACCAACTTTGTTGCATAGTTTAGGAATCGCATTTTGTCAAAAACAAATTTTCTTTTGGTTTGTAATATATATAAAGCATCAATGTTTAAGGATCACTATATTTATTAAGACTGTGGGCTGCTTCTCTAGCTCTTGAGAAACGAACATGTCTTTATAGTGAACGTGAATTTTGCAGCATCAAGAGTTAACCGTAACTTCTGAAGAGAGAGTTCTTAATGCCATCTTAATGTGGGGTTTGCAACCAAGTGAATTATCAAATTGGGAAGTGGTAGACAACATGCTTTCTTTTACGACACCAGAAGATCTTTTTGGGACGAGGCTTCTTTCGCTAAATGTCTTGCTACCTCTTGTGCGGTTTTCATTGTTACCATTGTTCTTGCTCAAGAAGGTATGTAGCAAACGATGATTTTGAGGTTTTTTTTAACTTTTTTCTTTTCTTTCCTTTTGTGGTTCAGTTGAATATGTGTCCAAATATTCGTAATGACATGTTATCTTGTGATTTCAGATGGAGACTAGCAATCTAAGCACGAAAATCCGTACTTTTTATCATTTGGTGAGTCATGGTCATGGTTGTGTTATATGTTTGAATTTGATAAATAATATAGTGATCACTTATGGCATTTCAACATTTTTTAACTTTTCAATTTGATCATTTACCAGGTGAAAGAGGCAATCAGTTTCTTGGAAACGGGTTTTCCGACTGCAGGGAGCCATCCAAAGTATGTTTACACTTGTGTGTTTTTTTTGCATATTTATTTCTAATCCTTAAATAATCTTCCGTTATTTTATTAAGACTTTTCCTTTCGGTTGTTAAGGTTCCAGCACAGGCAATCAAGTTTTAAGGAGCTCCAATACATCCGTGATGGAGATAGCAACGGTGTTTTGTACTATGTTGGTACATCATACGGTAAACACCAATGGGTTAATCCCGTTTTAGCTAAGGTAAATTTCCTTTCAATACTCATCAATATAAACGAAGAAAAAAAAATCAAAAAGAGAAGTGATTGTAACGTTACTTTTTCAGAAAATTAGCATTATGGCTAGTAATCCGATTTCAAGATACACAGATCCTAAGGTCTTGGCGTCAAGGACTTACCAGGTATGACGATTATTTTAAAAAGTACTTTATATTTCATTAAGGAATCATTTGTTAACTATAGCTAATCTTGAAACAGGGGACTTCTTTTGCTGGGCCCCGCCTCGAGGACGGGAAGAACTGTTCATGGTGGATGGTTGACCTTGGCCCTGACCACCAGGTTTAATCCTTACTTCCCTTGAAAATTTTGATCAAATTCATCGAAATCAATTTATTCAAACGAACAAAAAAGTAGCTTAAAAGGAAAGGAGTTAAAATGGGTCAAACTGGTTGAAAGTGACCCGTATCAAAATTATTCATTTTGACCTGAACCCATTACTTGAGCTTCTCAACCTGCTCATTTTCCTTTCGGATGCAAATATAGAATAATCTCAGCTTATATTTATTTTCTGATTGAAACAGCTTATGTGCAACTATTATACATTCAGACAAGATGGATCGAAAGCATTCATGAGGCACTGGAATTTTCAGGTATATTCATGTCATTTACAGTTATTTATCCAAACTCCTTTTATTCGTAAACAAAGACACGGAATTTTTTTGTTTGACTTGTGAAGTCAAATGGTCTAATGAAAACTCTTAAAGTTTTTAGATACTTATACGAAATCAAACACCCATTTTTTCGTATATGATTAATAAATTTTATGTTTTAGCATATAATTTATAGAGTGTTAACAATTTCAGGGTTCATCTGATGGTAAAAGTTGGACAAACCTGAGAGTACACGAGAACGACCAAACAGTAACTAAACCAGGACAATTTGCTTCATGGGCAGTTACGGGACCAAACGCTTTGCTCCCTTTTAGATACTTTAGAGTGGCTTTAATGGGTCCCACGACAGACGATATCAACCCGTGGACACTATGCATTTGCTTCTTGGAACTCTATGGTTACTATCACTGAATCCCAATATCCCATAGTTCTGTTGAAATTTGTAACGATATGTTTTTTTTCTGTGTTTGAGTTAAACATGTGTAATTATATAAAGCATGTAAAAGGTATCAGCGGAATCAAGTTGCCTTGAACCGTTTGGTTACCACTCGAGATTAGGCATCTGTGTAAGTTCTGTGTTTGTATCAGTTCCAGTTCTTGTTTGCTGTGAATTTTATAGAATAATGCTCAAGTTTTTGTATCTTTTGAGTTAAAAGTTTTTAAAAAAGTAAGCTACATAAAATATAAGCTTTCAAATATTTTAGAAAAATAATTTTTCATTAATACTCAAAATCAAATGATACTTCATGTAGCGTAGAAAACTAATCTCTAATTTTTAGCTCCCGATCCATTTTCAATTACGCTACATCTCCAGTTCGTACTTTCGCCAAATATAACGTTTTCATAAGAGGTTACGCAAAGTTTCACTCTTTCAGACATGCTTTAAAACCATAATTCCGCCCCTCATACTTCTCTTAAATGTATACCTCCATCGATGTATGGCGAAGTTAACTTGTCATGATGCTTTCAAGAATTCTAAGATTGCTTTTGGTATTGTTGTTTGTGATTCCACTGGTTTTCTACGTTACGTCCACCGTGATCATGCTACACCATATCCCTTATCCATGCTGAGATCATCGCGGTGCGTTCTTCTTGCTCTCCAACATCTAATCGCAAGTGGTTTGGCGCTACCGTGGAATGTAATTCTCAAATGACTATTTCCTTATCATAGAGATTGGCCACTAATAGATTGACATTTGTTTGTACACAATGAATATGCAAAGTTTTTTCTTTTCTTTTAGTTAATCGAGAAAATAGTCAAATAGCTTCCTGGATTGCTCGTCATGCGTTTTCTTCCAATTCATGGTTCAATTAGAATGTTACTCTCCTTAAGAAAGTTATCTTGTTTTCGAGGGGTAATTTGAATTGGTCTTAATTTTTTAATTTTTATTAATTATTTACTTTTTGTTAATGCCTGTCGTTAACAACCACCAAATAAGTTAGTGGTAAGGTACATAACCTTCTCAAACAAGGCAAGAGACTAGTTTGCAACATTTGAAGCTACATAACCTATTAAGGGGTGTTTCTTTTTTATATGTAAACCACTTAATGTGGGCCTAATCCTTTAATCTCACTTAACGGAGAGAACTATCAAAGCTTTGTCCTCCTTTTTAAGAACTAATTAAGTGGTTCATATGGAACCATTTAATTTAGTACACACCCCCTAAAAAACAATCACACATACATAAAAGTCAAATACTTGACTGCATTTTTCGCACAATCACAACAGAGCTTGGCCGTTTATTGTTTTTGATGTTGTCTTTGCTTAGTATAAGAACAACAACAATACACAATCTCGTTAAAATGAAGTACGGAGAGGTAAGATGCAGACCATTTAAAAATACAAAATTAAAATATGTTAACATTTCTCAAGTTTTATGAGTAAAAAAAAAAAAAAAAAAAAAAAAAAAAAAAAAAAACTTTTTCAGTCAACTTTTGAAAAGAAATATTTTACTTTAAAATCAACAAAATCTTAATTTTTTTTCAGTCCTTTTTCATTTTCTTTCCCTTCTTAGAGCCTTCGGTATGTTGCCCTTACATCTGCGTTATTGCTTACGTGTTCAAGCCTTAATGCAAGTTATGCTTGAGTTATGATACCGTGCGTCTAAGTTAAGGGCATGAGTTAACCCCCAAGCTATCATGGTAACTCCCGTTAAGATGCAAACATGAATTAAAAAAGAAAAATTACATAACCGGCCCGAAATGTTATTTTTTAAGAAAAAGTAGGGCAAAAAAATGTTGAGTTATGATAATGGGTATTTTTTGTAAGCTAAGGTTGAAATGTTAAAGCGTTGACGTGGCGCTAAGTTATTTCTACTAAGTGCTCTTAATACTAACTTTTTTTGCTTCATTTTTGTTTTAATTTGTTTCTTATTTTTAGTGATACTTGACAAAATTAAAGAAAACTAGCAGGCTAATCACAACCCGACCCGCTAATCATAACCGGGCGACATTTCAACAAAAACAACTTAAAAATCATAAAAATTGGGGAATTAGGGTTTATTGATTGATCATCAAATCAAAATAAAATAAAATGGGTGAAGAGAGTAATAATAAGTATAGTATAATAATCCCGACTTACAATGAACGACTCAACATCGCTTTAATCGTCTTCTTAGTCTTCAAACACATTCCGTAAGGTTTTTTTTTTTTTTTTTTTTTTTTTTTTTTTTTTTTTTAATAATAAAATTTGATTACTTGTATATGATCTGTTATATAACTGAATTCAGTTACTCAACAATATTCTGTTCACAATTAGTTTAAATTACCGCACACCTAATATTTAACGATCGTATCGTAGCTAGTCGAAACGAGTCTCGAGATCACCTTGATAGCATAATCTGTTAGATCTGTTTGTGACTGAATATATTGATGATTTTCGCCTCGCCAAACGCGTTATGAATTTAGATTAAGCTCGAGTTTGGCTTGATATACAAATTTAGGCTAGGCTAGGCTAGGCTAGACGCGTTGACGCACTGCGAATTGAGACTAAGCTCGAGTTTGCCGAAGTTTATAAAATCAGTTACTAATATATGATGTATTAGATAACTGAATTTCAGTTACTCAAGTATATTCTGTTTACAATTAGTTTAGATTAGCGCATACCTGATATTCGATGATCGTATCGTAGCTGGTCGAAACGAGTCTCGAGATCACCTTGATAGCATAATCTGTTAGATCTGTTTGTGACTGAATATATTGATGATTTTCGCCTCGCCAAACGCGCTATGAATTTAGGCTAGGCTCTAGTGTGATACATGATCTGTTCAGAAAGTTGAATATACGGTTCTAGACGTGTTGACGCCCTACGAATTTAGACTAAGCTTGGGTTTGCCTCGATATACGAAGTTTATAAAATCAGTTACTAATATATGATGTATTAGATTACTGAATTTCAGTTACTCAAGTATATTCTGTTTATAATTAGTTTAAATTAACGCATACCTAATACTCGATGATCGTATCGTAGCTAGTTGAAATGAGTCTCGAGATCGCCTTGATAGATTGATATACAAATTTAGGCTAAGCTGATCTGTGTGTGACTGAGTATTTGATGATTAGAGCAGCTAGTTGAATCTATGGTTCTAAATGTGTTGATGCGCTATGAATTTAGGTTAGGCTCGAGTTCGGATTTGATAGCTTGATATACAAATTTAGGCTAAGCTCGAGCGTGATTACATAATCTGTTAGATATGCGTGTGATTGAATATTTGATGATTGTCGCAGCTAGTTGAATCTACATCGCCAAACGTGTTGACGGGCTATGAATTTAGGTTAAGTTCAAGTTCGGCTTGATAGCTTGATATACAAATTTAGGATAGGCTCTAGCGTGATTACATAACTCGTTAGATCTTTGTGTGATTGAATATTTGATGATTGTTGCAACTAATCGAATCTACAGTTCTAAACGTGTTGACACGATATGAACTTAGGTTAGGCTCGAGTTCGGCTTGGTAGCTTGATATACAAATTTAGGCTAGGCTTGAGTGTGTTACATGATCTGTTCAGAATTAGCTGAAGCTTAGTTTTCTGTTAGATTTGTGTGTGATTGAATATATTGATGAGTGTCGAATATACGGTTCTAAATGTGTTGACGCGCTACAAATTCAGAATAAGCTCGAGTTTGCCTTGATAGCTCGATATACGAAGTTTATATATCAGTTACTAATATATGATGTATTAGATAACTGAGTTTCAGTTACTGAATCATATTCTGTTCACAATTAGTTAGAGTTAATGCATACCTAATATTTGATGATCTTATTGTAGCTGGTCGAAATGAGTTGATGTGCTTCGGCTCGACAAATTAATACAAATTTAGGCTAAGCTCAAGTGAGATTACATAATCTCTACAGAATTAGTTGAAACTTAGCTTACAGTTAGATCACTGATATTTGATGATTGCATCGTAGCTAGTCGAAACGAGTTGACATGATTTGGTTCGAAGAATCTCCTTGAGATCGCCTTGATAATTCGATATACTAATCTAGGCTAAGCTCGAGTGTGATTACGTAATCTGTTTAGAATTAGTTGAAACTTAGTTTACTGTTAGATCTGTGTGTGATTGAATATTTGATGATCATTGTAGCTAGTTGAATATACGGCTCTAAACGTGTCGACACGCCATGAATTTAGATTAAGCTCGAGTTCGGCTTGATAGCTTGATTACAATAATTATTTAACATGTATATAAAAATCTTAAGCTCGAGTGCGGTTATGTTATCTGTTCAGAATTTGAGTTAATTTAGTTGAAATTATTGCTGTATATGCATAATACCTATTTATGATTTTTGTTGCTTTTAGGATGTATGATTCAGGTGATTGTTTAGTTTAGTGTTGTATTTGTTGTGTTTAGGATTTTATATGCTAGATGAATTGTTCTATGTGATTCTATATTTGATGATACAACGTAGCTAGTAGAATCTATGGCTTGACACAAGTCGATGTGCTTGAGCTGGGTTTGACGAATTTAGCTAGGATTGAGTTTGGATTGATAGTTGGTTTACGATAATTGTTAGAAACTTAATGCGATGTTGGTATTTTGTAATAGTATATACTTATACTATTAACCATATGCATCAAATTATCTGTTACAAATCATTACTTACTCTCAAGGTATTTGTTTTCAACTTTTCATAAAAAAAAGTGATGTGAGTGTGAATGTATAGATACATTTTTGTGACTAATTAATATTTGTACTTGAGCTTATTTTCATATAACGTTGGAACTAGTAGTGAACATTTTATTTCAAGTCCATGACATTGGTGTTCTATTGTCAGGGATGTTGACTTTGAAATAATAGTCGTGGATGATGGTAGTCCTGATGGAACCCAAGATATTGTCAAACAGTTGCAGCAAGTCTATGGTGAAGATCGCATTGTATGTGACAATTATTTTTAGCGAAAATTCCGTAACATAGCAACTTACTAATTTAGATGGTTTGGTCTGGTAATTATATTGTGAAAACGTATTTACCAAATCGGAGCAGAAAATAATCTCTAGGATATAACAGCCATATAGGAGGATAGTTAAACTTTAATCACTGAACTATCCCATTGCGGGAAACTGTATTCATATAGCTAGGAAAAAAGAATATAATCTCCAAATTGTACCGTATTTTTCAAAGTACGTTGCTATTTCATAAAATTTGGCCTACTTTTTATCTTATTTTACATCACTAGTGTCTGATACTAGTCTATAGACTATAGTTGTTTAATACTTTATTTATCTTCTAAATGCAGCTATTAAGAGCTAGGTCCAAGAAGCTTGGATTAGGTATGTATTTGTTTCTCCATGTAAAGATTTAGATTATACAGTGTAAATCATAAATTAAGCGATGTTTTGTTTACTAGGGACTGCTTACATTCATGGTCTAAAACATGCTTCGGGAAATTTTGTTGTAATCATGGATGCTGATCTATCACATCATGTAAGTATGTTTTTAATATTTTAATAGACACCATATAAATGTAATAGAACCATTTCCCAAGTGATGTATTTTCAATTGTTGCCTAAGTGCATTGTGTTAAACAGTTTGTTTTGGTTCAGAACAAGTACCTTTTTTGTACTAGTCAAAATGGGTCGGGTTGGGTTGACCCAAAAAACACTTTTTTACCATTTTTTTATTTGTTTATTATAATTAACTAGAAAGGTGCCCACGCGATGCGGGGCGGATTGTTGGGGTGAAGAGGAGGGAGGTGGGGTGGTGGAAAGTGGTTGTTGGGGTGGTTGTTGAGGTGGTTATAAATTGTTGGGGGTGGTTGTTGAGGTGGTTATAAATTGTTGGGGGTAATTGTTAGGGGTGGTTGTTTCCATAATTAGTAAGTAAAAGTCTGAATTTTTAAGCCTTTCTAATTATAGAATAGTCCCAAATACATTATATAGTAGTATAGATATGTTAAATATTATTACAAAAACTATATTATGGATTATCACGATAATTATTTATTTATTATAATTAATATGTTAAATATTCTTTCAGCGACTTTCTTGATAAAACTTAACACATATCAACATGTTCATTAATAAATGGGTCGAAATTGGCACATCTTTTCATTTGCATATTTTAGTTAACATGCATCAATAATCACCATATAACTAATGATGCTATTTCTTTTCTTTCTTATGTTTTTCTACACAGCCAAAGTATCTTCCACATTTTATAGAGTAAGAAAATCTCACCTTGATATGCTTACATTTAGAGGTGGCAAAAATTGGCGGGTTGGTCTGTTTGGGTTGCCTATCAAACAGGGTCAGATCAATATGTGTAATTTGTTATGGGGTGGGTAGTGTTGTGCTGAACCGGAACACTTCTGTTCAAGTTATTTTCGAACATGATTACAAAAGTTATATAAGTTTTATAATAATCTTATGTTGAATAATACGACTTAGGAGGAATTATGCAATAAAAGAACACTTTGGGAGACTTTTAACTCGCTTGCTTATAAGCTTAAATTTTGATTTGACCTATTTGACTATTTAGAGATGGACCATAACCCGAATGGACCCATTTAGAAGTAAATGGGTCGAAATTGCCACCTGCAGTTAAATTCTTTCCTCTGCCTAATAATAGGAGTCCAATAATTTCAGGAAACAGGTCAAGACCGGTGCTGATATTGTCACGGGAACTCGTTACGTAAGAGGAGGGGGTGTGCATGGTTGGACTTTAATGCGCAAATTGACAAGTAGAGGGGCTAATGTTTTAGCACATACACTTCTTTGGCCTGGTGTTTCAGACTTAACAGGCTCTTTCCGGTAGATAGTTTTATAATGTTAAGTTATTCATTTATTTACTTTCGCCTTTGTAATATTCTAATAATGATGTTTATTTTCTTGTGTGACAGTCTTTATAAGAAATCTGTACTTGAAGACATTATAAGCTCTTGTGTGAGCAAAGGATATGTTTTCCAGATGGAGATGATTGTTCGAGCTTCAAGAAAAGGATACCATATCGAAGAGGTACTTATTAAATGGGTTGATTTGGGTTATATTCCATCTTTAATGACTTGATCAGAAACGGGTCGAATGGGTTGGATGTTGCCCAAAGTGTATTTTCATTGCATAAAACCTCTTCAATATTTTATGATTATTATGAAAATAATTTAAGCTCAGTAGTCATTCTTGACACACTGGAATATTATCATAGTAGAAAAACTGAGAACAAGTTTTTCGTGTCAACCCAGTGGGGCCCCTTCAAATTGCCCATTTTTTTATCCGTGACCCAACCCGTATGACCTACTCATTTTGTTTCTGAAGTAAACGATATATACCATCACATTTTTTCTTATATCAAATAAATTGATCCTGAAAATTCGGATGTTAGATTGGCATAATGAATAACACAATTTATTTTGCTCAACTAAATTTTACTAATATGAACTTTGTACTCCTCTTATAGGTTCCTATCACTTTTGTGGATAGAGTTTATGGAAGTTCCAAGCTTGGTGGATCTGAAATAGTCGAGTATCTAAAGGGACTCGTGTATCTTCTCATTACAACATAAAGAATGTCAGCCACATATACCATTCAATACTTTCACAGGTGTTGCTTTTCGTTTCCATTTGACAAGGTGACTCAAATCTCTGACCAACCAAATAGCCGATTTATAACATTTTTCATGAGAATATTCGTTCTATATTATGTATCCGTGATTTAGATTTCAGCATTTTTTCTTTAGTGTGAAATGCATTTGCTTTTTTTTTTTTTTTTTTTTTTTTTTTTTTTTTTTTTTTTAATTATTATTATTATTATTATTATTATTATTATTTTTAATCTTTTAACAGTTTTTGGTGGTAGTTCAATAAAGTTATTGAACAAATATGTAAAATTGGAGTTTAAAAGTTACTACAAGCAAGAAGTATTGTTTTTTAGTAACAAGCTAAAATGAACTAGAGGATATGTATTATCTCATACACCTAATATAAAATAACATGAGCTTGCTGAATTTAATATTTGAACCACTAAATGAGCCAAACAAAGAGGAAGTGAATCCAATCGAAACTCCAAAAGTGAAGATCCTCTTGTTAGAAGTTTTGTCATAAAAATACAAAACTTGTAAGTGATCCATCCGGCATTGCGGACAAGAAAGGAGGCTGTTAGCATCTGTCTTAGCATCTGCCATCAACAATATAACTGAGTATAATTGTTGCGAAAGTGGCTGTTAAACAAACTGTTAAGACGATGCATGTCATGCGCATCGGCAGTTGGTGTCAACAGTCATGGTGTTTATAATAAATCATTATTAAAATGCATTGAAGATTGATGATGATGTTCTTAATGACTAAAGGACCACTCTTAGTTGGTCAAATACTCCACTTTTTGATAAGAGAGAAAATAAGCCATTTTGCCGGCCACATGGATGTTTACAGTTTACCTTGATCTATCTTCTAACTAGCTTTAAAAGAACACTTAAATTTTGCTTGTTTTCATTGTGTTTCACAAACTTAAAATGATGAGTGTTAAGATCATCTCTAAAGAAAACATCAAACCATCATCCCCAACGCCACGCCACCTTAAATCATACAAGCTTTCCATCATAGATCAACTTATCGTAGTTGCAAAAGGGGTAAAAGATCCGACTCGTGTAGAGGTGGTGTCGGCTTTGCTATGGAAGTGTTTCATGGTTGCAACCGAGGAAAAGACTGATTCTAGGAAGCCATCTTTGTTGAGCCATGTGGTTAATCTCCGCAAACGGTTAGTATCAACTTTATCAGAAAATGCTATTGGGAATCTGATTTGGTTAGCGAGCGCTGAATGCATGACAAATTCTCGAATCCAATTGTGTGATATTGTTCAAGAAGTACGTGATGGTG
>JARVZY010003496.1:0-29050 GCA_030686995.1 Artemisia argyi | reverse complement strand
GTTCGCCTTTAGATTTGATAGGAAAAGCATTTACTATTAGTGCTTATGAGTTTACCAGTAGCGTTTAGATTCTAGAACTTGCGTTAGTGATGCATCTCGAGACCTCTAGTGAGACTACATTCGTGTAGTAGGATTTACTACATGATAAGAGGCATTAGGGTCACCCTTGTGTTAAACCCGTATCATAATTTCTTGACCATTTAAGTCATATTACTTGGCTAGTTAAGTCAATTAATTTCTCCCACACCATTAGCGTTGTACTCATTTTTAGTACACGAAACCCCTAGTACACCCTTCCGAGCATATCTTTTCGTTTCTAACTTTAAGCATCTTACTTAAATGAAGAATTTGTTACACCCCACTTAAATGTACACCCAAAACGCCTTAGCCTTTCGTGTATGCGCTCATCTTTAGTGCAGTATTGTTATGTGTTAAACCCTAAGTTAATTATCTAATTGATTACATGGTTGCTAAGTCGAGTCATATCCTTGTACATATTGTTTTGGGACGATTGGGACTCATGGGTAAAGTACTTATTTTATGAAGTAATGGGGAAGAACATCATATATTAACCCCATATGTGCGTTAATCTTAAAAGTACTCCAAGTGTTTTGATTTTCTTAATTCGAGTCATTAGATTAGTTTATTGTAAAGTATGTAAAAATTCAAGTGTAAGGGAAATGTTCATTCCCTATGATGTATTATTTTGAATGGTAGGGTAAGAGTGTATGCAAAAAAAAAAAAAATCGAAACAATCATGAAAAAGAAAAAAAATAGAAAAAGAAAAGAGAAAAAGAACATACGGACTACCATCCCTTTTCATTCTATGTTCATTTTATGTTTTTGTTATTTTTCATTTATTAGCTTAAGTCGAGTCTAGTCTTGGCTTAGCAACGCCATATTGTACATGTAATTAACTAAGATTGTTAACTCGCCACCAGTAAAGACTACCTATATCCAACAAAACCGTGTATTCCATATCCCTACACCTAACGTTACAACCCTTTTAAAAGATGATGAGGCGAAAAATGATCCGTTTTTAGGGGGTCATTTAAGCCCGAATCCGACTTTATTTGATCAAATATTGCCCTAAATCGTTCCTTTTGTGATTTTAGGTGTTTGGAGAGTGAATTATGGAAAAGAAGCTATTTTGGACGTTTTTGGAGCATTAAAGTGAAGAAAACGGCTAAGTACCAAATTTGCATGCTGAAAATACAAGGTGACGGCGTCAAGACCAACATCTTGACGGCGTCAGACATGAAGAATTAAACTCCGAAGGTGGTGACGGCGTCAGACGGACTCATGACGGCGTCAAAGTGGCAAAATTAATATACCGTGGGTGGTGACGGCGTCACATAGGCCGTCATAAGTGGATCAAGGCCGTCCGAGGAAGTATATGGCGGCGATGTGCGGCGTCAGAAGTTACTCTTGACACCGTCAGACTGTTTTTCCTATATATAGTTTTCTAGTTTTTTCATTAAAAAGAGAGAAGTTTTGGTGAAACCCTAAAGACGATTTTGGTGCCTCTTTTACAGGTTTTTCAAGGGTTCCAAACCCTTGAGACCTTGCATTGTAATTGAGATAAGTGTACTTTCAATTCAATCAATATGTCTATGTGTTGGTTGTTTATATCTTGTTCTTGTCTCAATTCTACTATGCTAGGCTAGATCTCTCTTGTGTTTGCTTAGATCTAATGAAACCTAGATGTTGATTATGTGTTGATTACTTGTCTATTCTTGTTTTGAATGAATGATTTATATGTTAGGCTTAAGAAAACTGGCAGATCTCCAAATGGTAACATGCTTGAACGTCTTAAGAAACATGAACCGAGGCGTACTAGGTCTTTATTGGTTGTATTTAATGCATGAGCCACTGTTTACAATCCCTATAGTTGTGCTGGGTCATGGTGTAGGAGGAGATAAGAGCTCATAGAGTTGGGGAGTTATGTATGCCACCCCACGAATGGTATTAAGGAATACAATCCGTCATTCATACAAGTGTAACAAGTAATTAACATGTAAAAGATATCTAGGGAGTAGTGAAGTCTAAGTAAACACAATTTCTCCAACCACTGCTCACAACTTTAGTATAATTTAGTTTAATTTCATTTTCATTATTTTAATAGCTTTGGGTTAGTTGAATAGCAACTAATTCCGCCCACTTCTTCCAAAACCCGAGATTTTACTTGCTTTCATAAAAATATAAAAATACAAAAATAATCATCTCTCACCTCTAGAACTATTAATTAGGTTTTCTAATCCTAGCGACACTATTCCTAAGCTGAACGATCAATCCCCCGGTACTTGTCACTATACTATACTACAACGATCAGGTACACTGCCTGGTGGGGGTTGTAAGCTTCTCGAGATCCCTCGAGAGGTAAAGCAAGGTGCGATTCCCACGCATCAAGTTTTTGGCACCGCAGCCCGGGGAATAGTTATTGTCTAGGTTAGGATTTCTTTTTATTAGGTCTACTTGCTAGATTCCTTTCTAGTAAGATTTTTATTTTTATTTTTAGGTCTTCTTTAGTCTATCTTATTTCTTCGTGCCTTTGTTCGTAACTCTTTACCATCCGACATCATGGAAGGTGGTAACATCTTTGAACCCATCATCTCACCACAACAAAACCCACCATTAGAACCCCTTAGGCCCCGAACCTTAGGAGAGTATTCCCGACCTAGCCACCAAGGCTACCGAAACACCATTGAGCTCACCGGAGCCAATGTGACCCCCTTGCGATCCGACACCATCCGGTTGGTGCAAAGCGGATGTGCATTCCATGGACTTCGCTCCGAAGATCCAAACTAACACCTTAAGGACTTCCTCAAAATCGTAGATTCCATAGACCTAGGTGTTGAAACTAGAGAGACTACCCGTTTACGCCTATTCCAATTCTCTCTACGGGATCAAGCTAGTCAATGGCTTGAGCGTTTACCCGCGGGATCCATCACCACATGGGATGATCTCACCACTCGTTTCCTTGCTCAATTTTTCCCACCGGGGAGAACTACTAAGCTTAGGAATGACATCTTGATGTTTCAACAACGTCAAAATGAATCTCTTTATGAAGCATGGACTCGTTTCAAGGACTTACTCCAAAAAGTCCCTCATCATGGCATAGATCTTTGGCTCCAAGTCCAAATCTTCTATGACCATATCGACATCCCCACGAGGCGAACCATTGACCAATCGGCCGGTGGTAAGCTACGTGATCTTAGTGCGGAACAATCATGGGAACTCATAGAAGATCTTGCTCTCTATGACAACGAAAGTTGGAATGATCCCCGTGATTTGAACAAAACGGTCAAGGCAATATCTTTGCCTTCGAACAATTCAAGCACTCCCGACCATAGGATCATGGAACTTGAAGGTCGAGTCAAGTCTCTTATGAAATCTTACGAAGCTCATAAGCCTTCAAGCCAAATAAGCAGAATCGCTTCTACATTGAAACTGTGCAACGGCCCTCATGAGACCTACAACTGCATGGAACTTCCAAAACGTGCTTATAACGAATTCACATCATCACACGTAGGGCAGGGCCCTCGAACTTCTGCCGAAGCATATGAGGCATGGAAGGATAAACCTAATTTTAGAGGGTATCAAACACGAAGTGTATCATTCAATGACTCCTCACCACTCATTTGGTCCGAACATTTTCCATCGCAAAGTACCCCTAGGCGAAGCTGTGAAGATGATTTAAAAAAATTCATTCTTTCTCAAGAACTGCAGCTCACTACACTCGAGACAAAATTCAAACAACAGCAGGCTGACGTGAACAACAAGATTTGTAATCTGTTGACGGCTATCAAAGAGCATATTGATAATAAGCCCATTCACGTTGATGAGGTTAAGTCTGCTACCGTCATGAGTCCACCAGCCTCCCCTGTAAAAATAAAAAGTCCTAGCAAGCTATTCAAACATCTATCTCCTAATGAAAAAGGACCTATCAACCCCCCTGGACCAATCCACTTCGTAAACACCATCACCACAATATCAGCTGCAGCATCCGATCCAATCCAACAACAAACTGACAAACTCAGTCAGACAGCGAAGGATGAGATCTCAAAGGTTGACCACGCTTCTGCAAGGAAACCTACCAACTCACCCGAGCAGTGCACCGCGCAGAAATCCGACAAACCGGATGAAAGGAACGAGACATCGGAGGAACAGGAGAAAGGCCCAACCATTTTGAGTAAATCTGTTATAGAAGAATCCGGAATAGAGGATGTTATTAGTATAGGTAGCAATCAAACCGAGGAGAGCGGCTCTAAACTTTTCAAAATCTCTTGTACCATTGAGGGAAGGGTCTTAATTGATAGTCATATAGATCCTAGCTTCCCAGTCAACGTAATCCCACTTTCCCTATATCACAAGGCTTTCCCAGAACACATTGCATGCGAAAGGGTAGTAGCGAATTTGTCAATTAGGATTGGAGAGCTTGTTTACAATACTAACCTCACCGTGTTTGATGACGTGGACCCTCTCGCCAATCAAACATTAACCAACCTTGTCCTTGGGATGCCATTCATCAATGAATCGGGAGCAATCCTTGACGAGAAAGATGGTAGTGTATTACTCACCAATGGTGTTAGAACGGTAATTTTTCGTAGGGATGGTGAGGAGGTTTATGAGTATCGTCCCTCCCTTGAGGGGAATCTATATGGGTCAAAGGATGGAAAGTTGAGAAAGATCAAACGACGTGATCCGAATAACCTAAAAATCCCTTGCATGATCGGTCATAAGTACTTCGAAAACATATACATTAATGTATTCCTGCCAAAGAATTTCATGTCATTGTTTCATTATAACAATATCTGCAGATGGGGGATGATTTACAAGGGAGAGAAGGTGGTTGGTAAGGATCATGAAATCCAAGTGTTCGTAGGAAATATGGCATTCCCTATGGAGTTCACGATTGTGGACAACATAGAGGACTTTGTTGACCCTAGGCTATCGCAAGTCGTCTTTGGAGCACCCTTTTGTGAAATCACTAAGTTGATAGTGGATGACTTGAACGGAATCATGACTTTCACTGACGGGATTAGGAGGATTTCATACCAAACGCCATACAAAAGAAGAGACCTTAGGGAGATAGATTGCGACGGGCTCGATGTGATGAGCTCCCAACTTGTCTTATGTGATGATGATGTTAGGAGAGGGTGTAGAAATATTTCTGATTTATCTTGTGGGTTCTTTAAGGATGTTAGTAAGCTTGGCTCTAAGTATCAACGGGATGTTTTCGAATTCGAAGATCCGAAGTACTTACACTATGAAAGCGATACTAGTTTAGAAGACGACCTAGAGAGTGGAACCAATGATGAGATCACGTAGTAACCCACGACTTTGAGTCTAGCTACAAGACTCGTAAATAAAGAAAAGCGCTTCTTGGGAGGCAACCCATGTTTTGTGTGATTTTATTTGTTTGATTGTTATTTGCTTCCGTATGCATGTTTTATTTTTATTGTTGGTTGATCATGTTTCTCTACTAAAATGTGAAATACTTTATTATGTTGTTTAGCCTAGTCTTAACTTCAACCTAAAGGTATTTTTGCAAAAGATAAGTGTAAGGGGAAACCCCAAATATGTTTTTAAGAAACAAACCGATCATGATTCTCCACAATATTAAATGAACATGTATATTCGTATTTGTTAGAGTCAAATGCTTGTATTGAGTCATAATGAAGTTTTGCAGGATTTTCCAGGAAGTAGGACAAAGTTTTTCCAGAAATTTTCCGGAAACTTAACATAAGAATTTCTGCAGGTCCATTCTGACGGCGTCAGGGTATTGCTCTTGACGGCGTCAGGAGTTAAAATCTGGAAATTTTACCGGTTTTGTTTTTCTAACGGAGTCTTATGGTTTTTGTGAATTATTAAGTTTTATAATCTCCAGGAAATCTGCAAACTTCATTCCACAAGCATTATATCTTACTTTGTTTTCTAGGATTTAGTAACTTATATAGGATGCCGCCGATTTTACGCGAGGTTGCCTTGTCTACTTTTGTCATGATTTACAGGTTATTTATGACAAGAAGATGATTTATATTCTGGAAGGGAAGCTTTGATTGTTCGTTTTCTTGGAGGAAGATTTAACCTGGCCAACCTAAAATCCATACCGAGCGAATCAGGGGAGTATTTGATTTCATTCTCTTTACCTTTTTAACTTTTACATTCTTTACTTGAACATTGGGGACAATGTTCATCTTAAGTGTAAGGGGAGGGTAAAAAGATGATACCTTACATATGCACTTTCGCTTGAGTTTGTTTTGTTTGATAGTAGATGAGTAATAAAACTATGAGAAATACTTGTTAGTGTAATTTTAGCGCCAAATTTAAAATTTTTTACAACATTTAGGAGTGAAACTTTAGCCATAGCAAGCGTCTCATGGATAGGAGGTTGTATGACTAGCACATAACCGTATATTCAGAAAAATTTTCCACCCAAAAATGTGAGGTTCGCCTTTAGATTTGATAGGAAAAGCATTTATTATTGGTGCTTATGAGTGTACCGGTAGCATTTAGATTCTAGAACTTGCGTTAGTGATGCATCCCGAGACCGCTAGTGAGACTACATTCGTGTGGTAGGATTTACTACATGATAAGAGGCATTAGGATCACCCTTGTGTTAAACCCGTATTACAATTACTTGACCATTTAAGTCATATTACTTGGCTAGTTAAGTCAACTAATTTTTCCCACACCCTTAGCGTTGTACTCATTTTTAGTACACGAAACCCCTAGTACACCCCTCCGAGCCTATCTTTTCGTTTCTAACTTTAAGCATTTTACTTAAAGGAAGAATTTGTTACACCCCACTTAAATGTACAACCAAATCGCCTTAGCCTTCCGTGTATGCGCTCATTTTTAGTGCATTATTGTTATTTGTTAAACCCTAAGTTAACTTTCTAATTGATTACATGGTTGCTAAGTCGAGTCATATCCTTGTACATATTGTTTTGGGACGATTGGGACTCATGGGTAAGTACTTATTTTATGGAGTAATGGGGAAGAACATAATATTATTACCCCCATATGTACGTTAATCTTAAAAGTGCTCCAAGTGTTTTGATTTTCTTAATTCGAGTAATTAGTTTAGTTAAATGTAAAGTATGTAAAGATTCAAGTGTAAGGGGAATTCTCACCCCCTATGATGTATTATTTCGGATGGTAGGGTAAGAGTGTATGCAAAAAAAAAATAAATAAATAAATAAAAAATAAAAAATAAAAAAAAATCGAAAAAAAATCAAGAAAAAGAAAAAAAAATAGAAAAAAGGAAAAAGAGAAAAAACATACGGACTACCATCCCGTTTTTATTCTATGTTCATTTTATGTTTTTGTTATTTTTCATTTATTAGCTTAAGTTGAGTCTAGTCTTGGCTTAGCAACGCCATATTGTACATGTAATTAACTAAGATTGTTAACTCGCCACCAGTAAAACTTCCTTTATCCAACAAAACCGTGTAATTCATATCCCTATACCTAACGTTACAACCCTTTAAAAGACCTCTTTGATAGTTTATCCTAGGTGCTTACGCCATGTGGTGGAGGTTTGATCCTTTCCCAAGCCTATGGTAATCTATTTTGCTATGACAGGTAGTGAGAGATATCTTCCATTTCCATAATGTTATATTACTTTATTACACCCGAGAGATGTGAGTATCTAAACACTATTTGTGAGGTGCTTGTGTATGACCTCCGTGCTTGTCTATTGGTCTTTAGTGGAACGATTATTTGTTGTAATTACTTTTATATTAGTGTTAAATGACCCCTAACTTGTCTTTTGAGTAGAATAAAAGCTCATTTGCTTGAGGACAAGCAAATCTCAAGTGTAAGGGTATATGATGAGGCGAAAAATGATCCGTTTTTAGGGGGTCATTTAAGCCCGAATCCGACTTTATTTGATCAAATATTACCCTAAATCGTTCATTTTGTGATTTTAGGTGTTTGGAGAGTGAATTATGGAAAAGAAGCTATTTTGGACGTTTTTGGAGCATTAAAGTGAAGAAAACGGCTAAGTACCAAATTTGCATGCTGAAAATACAAGGTGACGGCGTCAAGACCAACATCTTGACGGCGTCAGACATGAAGAATTAAACTCCGAAGGTGGTGACGGCGTCAGACGGACTCGTGACGGCGTCAAAGTGGCAAAATTAATATACCGTGGGTGGTGACGGCGTCACATAGGCCGTCATAAGTGGATCAAGGCCGTCCGAGGAAGTATATGGCGGTGATGTGACGGCGTCAGAAGTTACTCTTGACGCTGTCAGACTGTTTTTCCTATATATAGTTTTCTAGTTTTTTCATTAAAAAGAGAGAAGTTTTGGTGAAACCCTAAAGACGATTTTGGTGCCTCTTTTACAGGTTTTTCAAGGGTTCCAAACCCTTGAGACCTTGCATTGTAATTGAGATAAGTGTACTTTCAATTCAATCAATATGTCTATGTGTTGGTTGTTTATATCTTGTTCTTGTCTCAATTCTACTATGCTAGGCTAGATCTCTCTTGTGTTTGCTTAGATCTAATGAAACCTAGATGTTGATTATGTGTTGATTACTTGTCTATTCTTGTTTTGAATGAATGATTTATATGTTAGGCTTAAGAAAACTAGCAGATCTCCAAATGGTAACATGCTTGAACGTCTTAAGAAACATGAACCGAGGCGTACTAGGTCTTTATTGGTTGTATTTAATGCATGAGCCACTGTTTACAATCCCTATAGTTGTGCTGGGTCATGGTGTAGGAGGAGATAAGAGCTCATAGAGTTGGGGAGTTATGTATGCCACCCCACGAATGGTATTAAGGAATACAATCCGTCATTCATACAAGTGTAACAAGTAATTAACATGTAAAAGATATCTAGGGAGTAGTGAAGTCTAAGTAAACACAATTTCTCCAACCACTGCTCACAACTTTAGTATAATTTAGTTTAATTTCATTTTCATTATTTTAATAGCTTTGGGTTAGTTGAATAGCAACTAATTCCGCCCACTTCTTCCAAACCCGAGATTTTACTTGCTTTCATAAAAATATAAAAATACAAAAATAATCATCTCTCACCTCTAGAACTATTAATTAGGTTTTCTAATCCTAGCGACACTATTCCTAAGCTGAACGATCAATCCCCCGGTACTTGTCACTATACTATACTACAACGATCAGGTACACTGCCTGGTGGGGGTTGTAAGCTTCTCGAGATCCCTCGAGAGGTAAAGCAAGGTGCGATTCCCACGCATCAAGTTTTTGGCGCCGCAGCCCGGGGAATAGTTATTGTCTAGGTTAGGATTTCTTTTTATTAGGTCTACTTGCTAGATTCCTTTCTTGTAAGATTTTTATTTTTATTTTTAGGTCTTCTTTAGTCTATCTTATTTCTTCGTGCCTTTGTTCGTAACTCTTTACCATCCGACATCATGGAAGGTGGTAACATCTTTGAACCCATCATCCCACCACAACAAAACCCACCATTAGAACCCCTTAGGCCCCGAACCTTAGGAGAGTATTCCCGACCTAGCCACCAAGGCTACCGAAACACCATTGAGCTCACCGGAGCCAATGTGACCCCCTTGCGATCCGACACCATCCGGTTGGTGCAAAGCGGATGTGCATTCCATGGACTTCGCTCCGAAGATCCAAACCAACACCTTAAGGACTTCCTCAAAATCGTAGATTCCATATTGAAATTTATACTTTATTACACCCGAGAGATGTGAGTATCTAAACACTATTTGTGAGGTGCTATTGTATGACCTCCGTGCTTGTCTTTGGTATTTAGTGGAACGATTATTTGTTGTAATTACTTTTATATTAGTGTTAAATAACCCCTAACTTGTATTTTGATTATAATAAAAGCGCATTTGCTTGAGGACAAGCAAATCTCAAGTGTAAGGGTATATGATGAGGCGAAAAATGAACCACTTTTAGGGGGTCATTTAAGCCGGAATTGGAATTTATTTGATCAAATATTACCCTAAATCGTTCCTTTTGTGATTTTAGGTACTTTGGGAGTGAAATCTGGAAAAAGAAGCAATTCGGACGTTTTTGGAGCATAAAAGTGAAGAAAACGCCAAAGACTTAATTTTCCTTGCTGGGAACAGTGGATGACGGCGTCAAGAGTAAAAGTGGTGACGACCCAGAAGAAACGTGAAGGCGTCACCCAAGGCCGTCACGTGTTAACTTGTCAAAACTTGCGCGCGGAGTAGCTGATATTGTTTTGGTTATAACTTTTGCATACGAACTCGGATTTAGGTGATTCAAAAGCCCACGCGAAGAGGACGAAGAGATCTACAATTTGGTGAAAAAATTGTCGTGACGGCGTCAAGAGAATGAGCTGACGCCGTCAAGATGGGCCGACTGTAAACATGCCTATAAATATAACATCATAACTTCACTTTTTGTAAGCCCTAAACCCTAAGGTCGATTCCTGGGTTTAGGTGGGTGTTTTTCCAGCAACTTAGAGGGTTTCAATCACTCCATAAACATCATGTATTGGTTTGATGATTCTATCTCAATTATGTCTTTCATTATTATTGTTGATTGTCCTTCTTTGATTATATTTTGCTAATTCACCTTGTGTCTACTTATGATTGTGTGAAACTTGTGTATAATTAATTAGATCTCATTGATTTCTTGTTGATGTTTGTATCTATCTCCATCAATGAGGGGCTTGTTGATGATTGTGTCTATCTCCATCAATTAAGGCGTGACAACTTCAATAGATCTAGTTGGTTTAGTTTATAATTCTTGTTTCCTATTGATTCTTGTTTTGATTGAATGTCTCATCAATGTTAGGCTTAAGAAAACTGGCAGACTTCCATAAGGTAACATGCTTGAGCGTCTTAAGAAACATGAACCGATGTGTACTAGGTTTTTATGGTTGTATTTAATGCATGAGCGAATTCTAGTGATCCCATGTTAGGAGCTTCTTAGCCCGCTCGACATAGGAGTGAAGTAGGAGCTTATAGGATTGGGGAAGTAAGTACGCCACCCCATGAATGGTATTAAGGAATACAACCCGTCAATTAAAACAAGGTGTAACAATTCAATAGGTAGAATTTGATAGCTAGCAAGGAGTAACATATCATAGGTAGACATGCTTCACATCCCTTGTAGAACCTTAGTTTAGCTTTCTTGCACATTAGTTTAATTAGTAGCTTTTGGGTTAGTTGATTAGCAACTAATTCCGCCCCTCCTTCCAATACCCGAGATTTTTACCTGCTTTTCATAAAAATATAAAAACGCAAAAAGAATAATCTTTCACCTTTAGACCCAGTTAGATCAATTTCAATCCTAACGACACTATTCCTGAGTTGAACGATCAATCCCCCGGTACTTGTCACTATACTATACTACAACGATCAGGTACACTACCTGGTGGGGGTTGTAAGCTTCTCAAGATCCCTCGAGAGGTAAAGCCTGGTGCAATCCCTACGCATCAATGGGATTCACCCATATCCTTTGTACTCAAACGTTTTTTGGAATAATATATTTACCGGATCTTTTGACCTTTTACCAAAAAATAAATAAATAAATAAAAATAAAAAAATAAAAAATAAATTCCGGCAAGCTAACAAGCTAGATGAAAAATACACTAAAATACACTAATGCTCGAGCCAGGAGTGGAACTAGGGGGCCTAGGATGTAAGGGGACTTGAAAGAGTTTTGCTTCTTAGTGCTAATTTTCGTAAAATATCAAATATTTTTAAATGCACGCGGTCCATTAATAAGTGCTAATTAATTGAATTGAGTTTTTATATAAATTGGCCGTTTTAATTGAAATCGTACTTTTTGTTAATTTTTTACCTTATATTACAAATTCTAAATATTTTGCTTAATTTATAATAAATTGTTAGATTTTTTAAAATGAGTCAATTTTAAACATTCACTAATTTGATGCCAACCTTTCATTTGCCATGCATATATCTTATACATATATGATCAGTATGGATTTTGTGATGGAAATGATATACTATGTATATAGCAAAGCGCTAGCTATAACTGTTATTATAATAATAATGTTAACAATAATAGTTGTTGTTTATTAAAAAAATAATAAAATAATAATAATAAATTAATGTACACGGGGTTTTTGTTAAATACGTACTTTTTTTTTTAATTATGAAAATTAAAAATTTTACACTTAAGTCCATAAATTTAGATTTAAAGTTAGCTTTTTTATTAAAAGTTTAGGGTTTGATTATAAGTGATAGAGTTAGGATCAAATAGAAAGAATAATTAAAACAAGAATGATAAGAAGTAACAACAACCACACATTTTAGATACACCTACAAAAGTGGATGCATCTTCCTTCAAATTTTTCCTCATAATTTGAAATGTGTGGCTAGAATTACTTCTTACCCTTCTTATTTTAATTATTCTTCTTACTTGATCCCTTCCCGTAAGTACTATTAACCAATCAAAATATAATGTTTATTTACAGTTAAGTCGGAATTTGAAATGAAAAAAGAAAAAAAATACAAGTTCATTTTTTCTTCACCATTTCAAAAGTTTGACCAAAATAATTCAATTTTGACTTTTATAGACGAATGCCATCGCACGATTTTGACACGTGTCAAAATAAAGCAACAAGGTTCGCTCAAATTTTTTTTCAATAAGATTGTTTTGACGTAATTTCTATAAAATTATGTAATTCTTTTATTAGATAAAAAATTAGTAGCATCGTCCTTAAAAATTAAAAGAATTTGACTTTTGTATCAAACAATAAATACTTTTTTGACAAAATTACCTTAAGCTAACCGTTTTTCTTCACCGTAGATTTAGCATCGTTGTTGAATATACTAGATGAGTTCCTGGCTATGTCATTCTTCCATAGAACTAAAGGAGTGTTTGGTTCAAACTCGGGAAAGGCAATGATAATGGTGGGAAAAGGGAAAGAAAAGCATTCCCTCAATTTATTGAGAGGGTGCTTAGTGGGGGGTTAAGGGGGTGGAGAATGAGAAAGAGATTGATTAAAGGTTTTTGGTTGGAAGGGTAATATAATGATTACCCAGGTAATGGACTATTATATAGTAAATTTGGGGTAAGGGATTGATTACTCACCATCACCTATTTCTTTGCATTCCTTTTCTCTTTCCCCACTACTAACCATGCACACCCTGAGTAATGGATCATTGTATTATCAAGCACCTTTTTTCATTATCTTTTTTATTCCTCACCCCCTAAACCCTCTATACCAAGCATGCCCTAAGTATTTTCATTAAGAATAAAATGAATATAAAATATCAATCTTATATTTTTCTAATGCAAGTTGAAGAATATTTTGCAATCTTAGGGGTTCGTGTTTTATTCTCATGTGCATGTTTAATGCGTAAACAAGACATTCAACTCAACTCGTACATATCATCGTGTTTTATTCTCATAAACATGTCTGAAGGCATAAACAAAAATTAACTCAACAAGTACATACCAACGACTACACTTGTCCTTTTTCAAGAGACATATTTGACTTATGAGTTTATTGATCACTAAGTGAAGAACAACGTAATGGTAAACCATCAATCCATTTGAATTAAAGAAAAGAAGATGACATCATGTAATCTATATTAAAAAATGTAGAGGGTCACTATAAAAGAAGTCTGTAATCAAACAGTTTAAACACACAAAAACCACTACAACAAAATGAAGCTAATGCAACACTTTATAAGCAACACTTTGAAAAGATGTTGCTTTTTTTACAACATTGGTCATTAAGCAACATTTTTAGAATAAGTGTTGCATGTTAAGATCTAAACCAACACTTTTTTTTGAAATGTTGCAAATTTATTAATTTAATGCAACACTTTAAAAAATTGTTGCATTTTGTGATGTTTAATGACAACACTTAATTTAAAGTGCTCCAAACTTTATAGATATATATGCTACACTCTAAAGAAATGTTGCAGTGTTAAGTGTAATGAAATAGAGTACCGATAGACAATTATTTATAGTATTGCACTTTTTATTAAAAAAAAAACAACACCTTGAAAAGTGTGGCATCACATACAAAATTGGGATTCAAAATGATGGTTGCCCGACTGAAAATTTGTCATGACAATGGTGAAATTCGTTTGTCTAGCTAAATCGGTCCCAAACGATCAGTAAGTATATACATCAAAAGCAAACATAAATGTACATATAAACGAGCATTGTGTTGCTAATTTTCAGGTTAAACATTTCCTCAAAACACTTGCTAATCACAATTTGCATATAGAAAAAAAAAAAAAAAAAAAAAAAAAAAAAGTTAAGTGACATAAAGTAGCAAAAGGAAACAACCAATTAACGAGTAAGTAGCAAAGAAAAAAAAAATAGTATAATGATTAGCATATTTCTTGTACCATTATCCCAAAGAAAATTAAATTCGCCACATAAAATCTCATATGCATGAAAATCTTGGTTTGTTCTGACTCATAGTTCACTTCTTTATTGTACCATATAATTTGATTAAATAAACACTATGATACAACATATAATTTGATTAAGTCAAATTAGAGGAAGAGAAGATGGGAAGATGGAATGAGGAAAAAGGGAAACGTGTTGCGTAGTTGTACATGAAAGATTTGGCGGTAGAAATTTAGCGGGAAGTGAAAATGGTATTTCCCTCCAATTTACTTGCTACGATAAAAGGGCAAATTAAAAAAAAAAAAACAACAACATTATACTTGGCACTCATTTTGAGAGTAATTTTCTTTCAAATTCATCATCTTTAGGGTATTTTGCAAAATTTTTGGACATTTTTGCCCCTTTTAGCTAATACAAAATTTTTTTTCTTCCCGAAGGGCAAAAATGTTACATATTACCTTAAAGATGATGAATTTGAAAGAACATTACACTTAAAATGAAAAAAAATTGTTCGCTTACCCAGAAGATAAAACAATGTCAAGTATAATACTTTTTTTTAATAATTTGCCCATGATAAAATATAGTGTTATTTTCCAAAAAAATATTACATTATCAATTTTGATTCACTTTTGAGTGAAAAAAAAAAAAAAAAAAAAAAAAAAATGTATAGTTCATTAGAATTAATTACTACTAGCAGGGTACCCGCACGTTGCGGCGGCGGGTACCCTGTAAATAAAATTTTATGCGAGTAATGTATTATATGTTCTTCGTGACGAATGATGATAATATTATGGAGTTAAGAGGTATACAACCAATGTTTTGATAACTGGATTAGCCGGTTCATCCGGGAACCAGTTGGTTCAGAACTGGCCAGCTGAACCGGACAAAACCACAAAAAACCACCAAAAATCGAGAACCGTTTGGGAAAGTGGTTCGTTGTACGGTCCAGTTTTAAAAACCATGTATACAATATAAAAGGTAAAGTTATATTAATTGTATGACGATTTATATATTTGATTAGCCTATACAATAAGCATATTAACATGTATCTTTTATGTACGCGGTGTTTTTTTATAACATTAAATGGAGAGTTGAAAAGTCAAATGGTTGAAATTTATTGTATTAGATTGTTGTACTAATAGCTTAACTAATTGTATTTACTTAAATTTTATTTTAAGAAATCTTAAAATTTATTAGGAGAGAAGGTGCTAAATGTTTTATAAGTAGTATAGATATTTATGTTTGTTAGTAGTCACACCCCTTTACGTTCCACTTCACCACATCAGATTTCTCTTTCTATTTACTTCCCCTTAATCCCTCTCACTTTTCACCTGGTCACACCACCTCACATTTCAACCCATTTTTATTTATTTATTAAATTCAAAAACTTTTATTCACAAATTAAAAACGTTACATAGATAATTAAAAACGTAAACGTACGAATGTAAAATGTAAACATTACATAAATAACTAAAAATGTAAACTAATATGGTAAATTCAACCTCTCCTTGATCGCCTGCCATCCCGCCTCGACCTGTTCGAGTTGTACTCAAGTCAAGTGATCAGTAGGTTGCAGATAGAACATTTTGTCTTTTTGACGTTGTTCTATTTCTCGAATTCTCAACACTCGTTCCTTTAGTTCCATGTCCTTTTTCTGCTATAAAAAACGCTTGGATGCCCTTATCAGAACATAGTTTGAACCCATCTATGAGAGATCTAGTATCAGCCATCATGTTAGTATCATTGTGATAGAATGAAGAGAAGGAAAAAAAAATTGCATTCAACGTTCTATGACTTTTTGGCGTTGTACGGTTCGTTGAGACTTGCATATTCGTTGACCATCAACCTAGCCAACATTTCCTCATTGCCAAATCCTGAAGATGTCGATCATGCCGCCCCTTTTTTCTTTGCTCTGTCCCTACCCATTAGACGTCGAAATTCTTGCACATCTTCTTCCTCGTCGTCTCCAGCATACATATTCAAATTAAAACTACCCTCCACTGACTGTGTCGTGTTGAATGAACTAGAGCCCGAACATTTGTATCTCTTGTTCTTTGCCTGAACAATTGCTTCAAAGTCCACCTCTATCCATTTCTGACAATCTTTTAATTCAGCTAGAAATGCATAAGTGTAAATGGGACTCTATATTCAACTTGATATTCCAAAAGTGCATGTTGGATGTAATCCATGTCCCCGCCTCCACACACCGCAGTCCAAATGACGTTATGGTACACACCAAAAAATTGAGCAACTATAGGAGGCACAGTCTTCCATTTCTCGTTTACCATATCGTAGGCCCAACGATTGGTTATAGAAAAAAATTTCTACATGTGTTCTAAAATCTCAATCCAAAACCCAACCTCCTTTCTCGTATTACCATCAATGCTATCTTCGGGTACACGAACCCAATCTTTTCACAATGCGATTTCTTCTTGAGTGGTCCTTGGAGTACACCGATGTTCCTCGTCATTTCGAACCGTCTTCTTTTGGCGTATTTTTGTCATCTTATTCACTGGATGTGGGGGGATTCTTCAACGGGAGAGTCCTCATGAACGGGAGACATGGACTCTAAAAGTTAAGGTTCATACATTTCTTCAAAACTAAATTGATGAATGGGAGACATATGTTGGTTCATATTTGGTTGTGATGACGAACCACCAATATAGGGTTCTGAACCATAGGTAGTGGTGTTGAATGGGTTAAACATGTTTTGTTGTGGAGATATGAAGTGTGGGTTTCGGTATGGTTGGTTTAGGTAAGGTTGGTTTTCTTAAAAAACGATTGCGGTTGGAAGTTGATTTGTTGGTTTGACGGTGGAGTATTTTCAAGACGGAATGTTTCTTCGGGTGTTGGGGGAGTGTTTTTTGTAGTCTTTGATGTTCTGTGCTTCTGATAACATCAAATAGTACCGATATTTTAGTGTTAATTTTCCCCTACTATGCTCATCTTTTGTATTATTTTAATAGGATATATACTCTTATTTGTTTATATTCTGTTTTCAAGACAAAGATGAGCACAAGAACAAAAAGACGCGAAAATGAAAGGTTATTTATGAAAATATTTGAAGTATGCAAATTCTGCACTAACTACGGCTTAGAGGTGTGCTCCACCTATGCCGTAGCACTCTCTGATGACCAGTCGAAGATTACCAAAGACCTACGGCGTGTCATTCTTATCTCCTCCATACGATAATCACCACGTGGTCTAACCACGAGCGTAAGATCACCCACGACCGTTGGATCACTTCTACGTGTCGCACACAACCCAAAATGCATCCCTATAAATACCGGAACATTTAGTGAGAAATATCCAGGTTACCACAAGCTATCTTCTCCACAATTCACACACTAACGTGCACTAAACCGTCGTATGTGAGTGTCACTCCGACTCAAGATAATCAATCTTATCTCGGTGTCCGTACCAAATGCGGGAAACCGAACATATGATTACACTCATTTTACACCATTACAACAACAACATATGATTACACTCATTTTACACCATTGATTTACCCAAATCATTGCTTTACATACTATACGTAAACAACAACTTTATATCATTAGCTTTTAATTAAATTAACTTTGGTACGGAAATCTTGTTCATGCACGAGGTTTTTTTAGCTATGATAAAAATAATAGCATTGCTAAAGCCTCATACAATATCTTCCTACTAATCCTTTTACACACAACAATATTATATATATTTTATCCACCATTCTATTTCTGTATTTAAACCGTCAATTCTGACACTTGTCAGGATCCTGCAAGTAGGAGGATAAGTATGAACAATTTGTAGGAAGGTATGATATTAATAAATGGGGTTTGCTATTTGTTTAGTCCTACATTTTGAAGTTACGAAGATGCAAAAGTGATTATACATTAAATAGGTAGGGAGTAGTTATATGTAGAGGGTGAGTGATTTATTATTAAAATACAAACAATTAATGAATGTCTTAATGTCTTATACTCGCGGAAAGCGACGGTTTATAGCGACAAATAATTATATTTGCAAACTTGTGTTTTGGTGTGACCATTGATTCAACACTTATGAGTTAATATGTAGCCATTGCGAGAGAAAAAAATATGGGTTATAAAAGAAAAATGATAAAAGTTTGAAGATTAAACAGTATTTAAACTATTAATTTAGTGATGGATGTTGTTACCATTTTTAATCAAATTTATTTTAAGAAAATTTAACGGAAATAATTATTGAGTAAATTTATTTTAATTAAAGGGTATTTTGAGGAATCAATTTTACTTATTTTTAAGAGATTTTAAATTTTCAAGAATCGACAAATTTATTTTATAAGTAGTAGAGATATGTCTAATAACTATTAAGTATAAAAAAGATATATGTTAGGTGAAATGGAAAATATAAAGAAATAAAGGTGGGCAAAACTGCTCGATGCACTCATCTTCACAAATCCCTAATTTATCTAATCCACTTCTAAAGAAACCGTAAATAACGTTGGGCAAAACTCCTCAATGCACTCACACTCGCAATCCATTCCCTTATGCCGTCAGTTTTAATTGAGATACTCTCCACACAAGCATCAAATATATATCGGTGTCACATGTAAAATCTTAAACTTATATTCTCTATTTAATTGATTGATTTGGGCAGTTTGGAATTCAAATTGTTGATGGCTAATTTGTATAATAATTGTATATATTATGGTATTCTTGCAGTTTGGAATTAAAATTGTTGATGGCTTATTTGTATAATAATTGTATATATTATGGTATTCTTATTTGGGGTTATTGTACTTGCCTTACAATTGCAGGTATTCTTATAGAAGAACCACCTCATGGAGCTGTTCGAGAATTATTAGCATGATCTATCTTCTACATTTGATATAAGGTACAAGTTTCATTACTAAAATTCTATTTGAAACTACATGTTGCATTTGTATAAGTAACTTATATACGTAGCTCTAGTTTGAACCATAAATTTAGATGTGGCATAGTTTCAACTAATTTATGGATTTCAGTGTGTGAATATAGTTGCATCTTAATTTTGTTAAACTAGAACAGGAAACATTAGAGGGTTCATACGATACCTTTTTTATATGAACCCAAAGTTACTTACATAGTTACATGTATGCAGCGATATACTACTCACTACTCCATTTAAGACAATATGATACAAAAACCTGGTCAAAATAACAAATAAATCTTTGTAACCATGATATAGATCAACTAAGCCGGTTCATCTTTACCAATAAATTAAGCTCGACAAAGTACAAAAATAGCTTATTCCCGTACACATACTAGAATATTAATTAGCAAGTAAGTCAACAAACCCAATCTTTTCGGTTAGACCTGAACTCATAATGACGAGTTAACCAATCTGTTTGTTTCGTTATCACTAGCTTTTAGTGGTATGTAAATAGTAAATTTCCATTGCATATATTCTATTATTTAGACCATGTTTTTAAATGATGTTTATGACTCCAACTTATTTTGACCTGTACATGCTCCACCTATTACATGCCCAAATAGATCCTTTGCATTTTTAACCTCTGACTTTTAGCAACAAAAAGATGTGAGGCTTTGAGCCTTTGATAATGAAAAATTATGCGTCAATATCTTGATTTAGTGTAATTAGGTTGTATGTTGCTGCTTTTGGAAACACGGTATTTAAAACACGAAAATCGCAATATGTATTCCTCTTGATATTTTGGTTTAACAATAAACCTTCTCGAGCTTATGTTTTCTGATATTTTGGTTTAACTCAAACAATGTTGTAGTGATATATAACAATGTTTATTTAGTTATCATGATATATATTTGGTGTTCTAATGATGGTTATGTATTTTCCTATGAACCAGGCTTACAATATACCAGTCTTACAATGTTTTGGCGTACGTCAAGCAACCGGGATTTTCAAAGAAGATGTTATGATTTCAAGGATTGTAATTGGATAGCCTTTTTTATTGACTAGACATTTTGTGTTAGTTATTTTACATGTCAACGTATTGTTTATTGTTATTGCTATGTATGGATTTTTTTTTTGTCTCAATGAAAAAGTTGTACTCGTATATTACAAAATTATGGTATATATAGCATTTGTACTGCGTGGAAAGTAAGTGTTGCAAATTCTTCAAAGAAATGTTGCCTTATATGCTGGAAAGCATCATAACTTGTTGCATTTGATAGATAAAAGTGTTGCATACTTAGTTATACATGTTGCAATTAAATATAAACGTGTTACAGTTATATGTTTTAAATGTTGCAGTAGATCTAAAAAAGTGTTGCACCTTGTTTTAAAACATGTTGCACTTGAGCATAAAGAGTGTTACACTTGACTGTAAAAAGCGTTGCATTTGAGTGGAAAAGGTGTTGCAAATTAAAGTAACCCATTTGCTAAACATTAGCAACACTTTCAAAAAAATGTTGCATATGCCAATATAAATGTCGCCTTAACCTAAGGCGACGTTACATAATGTAGCACTTGGTAAAGTGTCGCAGTAGGCATAATGCAACATTTTATAGATATTATACAACACTTTATAGGTGTTGCTTTAGCTTCATTTTGTAGTAGTGAACAAATCCTAGTCTTGTTAAGGGAAAAAAAGGGTCTCTTACTATGGTAAACAAAGGGGTGTTGAGGCACTGGCCTCAAGTTGTGTATGCTTTTGCATTCTTTTTGTTAGCCACTATTGTCCTCGCAGATAAACCATATGGTTATAATTCTCCAAAACCTAATGGTTGGAAATTACCAAAGCTGAGGCATACACTCCCAAAATCACCTTATGTGTACAAGTCTCCGCCACCGCAAGTGAAACACCAATTGCCACATCTGCCATATCATCATAAATCTCCTCATCATTCTTATAAATACAAGTCTCCGCCACCTCCATCACATTACGTTTACAAGTCTCCACCACCCCCCTCACGTTATATTTACAAGTCCCCACCACCACCTTCATATGTTTACAAGTCTCCACCACCACCCTCACATTATGTTTACAAGTCCCCACCACCACCGTCCTATTACGTTTACAAGTCTCCACCGCCACCTCCATATGTCTATAAGTCTCCACCACCACCACCGTCCCGTTATGTTTACAAGTCTCCACCACCACCTCCATACGTTTACAAGTCTCCACCACCACCGTCTCATTACGTTTACAAGTCTTCACCACCACCTCCATACGTTTACAAGTCCCCACCGCCGCCATCACATTACGTTTACAATTCTCCACCACGACCCCCATATGTTTACAAGTCTCCACCACCACCCTCACGTTACATTTACATGTCCCCACCACCACCTTCATATGTTTACAATTCTCCACCACCACCAGCACATTACGTTTACAAGTCTCCGCCACCACCACCACCGTATGTTTACAAGTCTCCACCAGCACCCTCACGTTACGTTTACAAGTCTTCACCACCACCTCCATATATTTACAAGTCTCCGCCGCCACCATCACCTTCTCCCCTATCTCCATATGTCTACAAGTCGCCACCTCCACCATCACCTTCTCCACCACCTCCTTATGTGTAAAAGTCTCCACCACCACCATCACCTTCCCCACCACCCCCATATGTTTACAACTATCCCCCTCTACCAATACATTCTTAAATCACAAGTTTCTTCAAGATGTACTTCCACATAATGAGACAATGTGGACTTGTTACATAATATTTGCATGCCTTGAATCTTAATGCCTTTCTATATTTTTTTTATTCTTAACAAGTGTTTATCGTGTTAAGAAGGCCTAAATATGCTATGAGCTTTATTTATTTATGTTGTACTAATCATTTATACATGTCATTCTTTCTTTCTATTTTTGAGAAACTTGCTAGAAGGAATACTGAAAAATATATTAATCAGATTCAACGAACTAGTTACAATACAAAGACGTTAAATGGAATGGGTCTCGCCTATAGATGTTATTAGCTAAGATATCCCCTCAAACTCACAATTTCGCAGCGGTGAACATTATGAGTTTGTCAAACACAAAGTAATCTAAAACTAAAAAACAAATGGAGAGTGGAGTGTCTTAGAGTGCGATCTTGGTGCTAGACGAAGTCTCAATCCAATGCAATCCAAACTGGCGAAATCAGTAATAGACGGACCAAAGTTGATGCAAAACCCAAACAAAATGCAAATCCATAGCAGAGTTATAAATACGAAGAAAAACCAGAGCAGATTTTCAGGTAGACAGATGAATAGGCTGATTCAGGCAGGCAGATGCAAACAAAAGTAGATGAAGAGCATATTCAGGCAGATGCAGACAGAAGTATATGAAGAGCAGATTCAGAGAGACAGATGTAGACAGAACTAGACAATATCAGATGCAGAACCAGACAAAACGAGGTAAAATCAGATATATGCAGATACAGGTGAAATGAGACATATGTATAGGCAAGTGAGATCACACATATGCAGAACCAAAACAAATTGTTGATATTGAGATGATGCACATAACTACTCAAGACATAGTCGGATTAGTTAAGACTATAACATCACCACCAATAATACACAACCACTCACTAATTCAAAACCTAGTATAACCAATTCAAATTCTTCAAATCACGAAACCAATACCAACACTGTGATTAGATCATAACCTATGTGAAACCTAAAGAAAACAAACATTCACCTGGATAGTAGCTACGCCAAACTAATCACCAAACATAAACAAACCCAATAAAAAACAAATAATTACTACCAAACAAAATCGAAGTGTAGGCTCCCATTTCACCTAAAGAAAACAAACATTCACCCGGATAGTAGCTACGCCAAACTAATCACCAAACATAAACAAACCCAATAAAAAACAAATAATTACTACCAAACAAAATCGAAGTGTAGGCTCCCATTTCTATCAACTTACTACACTATAAACATGGTGACTTGGTGGTGTTCATGGTGGTGGTGGTGGTGGTGATGGTGCGGCGTTGATGGATGAGAGAGAGAGAGAGAGAGAGAGAGAGAGAGAGAGAGAGAGAGAGAGAGAGAGCTTTTGTATTATTACACACTAGAAATACACACACATGAATGAATCATGTATGCTTACATATAGTCCATCCAATGCCTTCTGGGCTTGGGTTGGGCTTTGAGTTCTCGTGGGCTTTGGCCTATTCTCATAGCCTATTAGATTACTATCTGTTACCCATTACTTAGATTCTTACATAACGTTACATTGTTCCTAAATATAGAATGGCCATCACTTCTATTACTTTATCTAAAAGTAATGCTAACACGAAGGTACAAACTTGAAGACCATCTTCAAACTAAATTGCAGGTACATAACCAAACTCGAGCAGACTAATACTTCTTATGAAAGTATAAATATAACCACCGTACGTTTATTCCTCATAAACCATGTGTGCCATTTTCAAAATAAATCCAACCATGTTCTAAATAGTCATTCCACCGATCCGCTATCTAAGTTACATAACCCAATCAAATTGAACCTATCTTGTTTTAGAGGAATTAATTCAAATAACTTACCGGAATGATTATTAATGCAAATAGACATGAGAACCAAAGTAACAGATATATCCCAGCAGCTAACAACCGGCGGCAAGATGTGGATTGCTAAAGGATCGGATCCAAACAAATAATATTTTTTTCATCGCTCTGATACTACATAGAATTAAGAAGGAACGCTGAAAAATATATTAATAAGATTTAACAAACTAGTTATTGTACAAAATAAAGACATTAAATAAAAAAGAAAATACTAGCTCTAATTGTTAAATGGGCCTAAACAAACGGGTCTGGCCTATAGGCTTATTAGCTAAGAAGTAATCCTAGTTTTCTTCCTTGCTTGCATAATACCACTATATATAATGTGTCGTTTCTCTCAATTTGCCTACATATAAATTGTATATAAGTTACGTCATAAACATAATCGGTTTCTGATCACGTACATAGTGATAACCACTCTGCGACAATAGTGTCCGGGGATAACGAAGGACGGACGGAGTAAAACTCGAACCTCCGACTTTATAGCACGAAGTGGGATACACATCATCAAACGGAGTAAAACTCGAACCTCCGACTTTATAGCACGAAGTGGGATACACATCATCAAACTCGTGACTACCCCAAAGAGGAAAGGAATCTCCCCTAGGAAAACTAACATAGACGAATCTCGCTATGGGCAAGCACAACTTGCGCTCCATACAGCAGAGTGGGCCCCCTTGAATACATCAGCCAAAACAAAAGACAAAAGCTAGGACCTCACGTCGCTATCCCCGACAGAGATACACTGGCAACATGATGTAAGCAGGGTACAAGGTCAACCCATGGGAGACAAGTAAACGCCAAGGCACCTTTGCTTATAAATACCCTCAAGCATTTGCTACCAAAGGTTAGGATACACATACAATCATACTCTCTCCACTCTTTTATTCCCGTTCTAAGCAAATACTTATCCTTATACCCGAGGTTGACCGTGGAGGTTCCCTCCACGGTGAGACTAACGGTGCTTTGTTCTTAGCAGGCCCTAAACTTTATGCATCTCCACATACAAGAAGGCGTTCCTCTCGTCTTCCTTAGTTAGATCATCTTAGTCCGCTAAATACTGGTTTATCAGTTTCAACAATAAAATCAAAATTTGAACTCTGTTTGGGATGATGAGAGTACTCCACAGTAGACTAATAAAACAATATATAGATACTTTACCAACCAAGTATTTTTCACGAAGTTTATGAAAAGAAAAAAACCCGCAAGAAGCTAGATAGAAAGTACACCAAATTACACAAACTATATTTTTGGTACTTGATCAGTAAGATGGGGGTCACTATAGAAGCTTTCTCTTGCAGCGAAAAGAACATGTCACAATCTTACGGAGTTATTTTTCAACATTAACGTGTTCAAAATATCAAAAGCACACTTCGGAAGTTTCAAAATAGTTTACCGTAGTGACAAACCACCAACTACTCTGACTTTTTATAGGAGACGTCTTTGACTTATTAGTTAAATGGTCTTATGGTCACTAATTTCTACGTATTATAATTTAATACTATGATAACGATGTTTTGTATTAAAAAATATGTGCATGCTTGATTTGCTATAAAAAGGCTGCTAATTATCAAACCATTTCAACATATAAGAAAAAACAATTCTTAGTCTTGAAAAGGAAAAGGGTGTGTGGATATGGGAAACATTAGGGTGCTGAGGCATTGGCCTCAACTTGTGTATGCTTTTACTTTCTTCTTGTTAGCCACCATTGTTCTCGCGGATAAACCTCATGGTTATAATTCTCGAAAGCCTAATGGTTGGAAATTGCCACACACGCCTCATCTTCTCGAATCTCCTCCCCCTTCACATATCTACAAGTCACCACCACCTTTGTATGTCTACAAGTCTCCATCACCTCCGTCACCATCCCCACCACATCCTTATAATGTGTACAAATCACCACCTCTGCCGACACCATCTCCTTCATATGTTTACAAGTCTCCTCCCGCACCATCTCACACACCCCACGTCGGTGTTCACATAAAGCTGACAGCCTACTACTACAAGTCTCCTCCACCACCGAAGCGTTATTAAACCACAAACTTCCTCAACAAAGTAAAATGATAAAGGTTGACTTGTTACGTCATCTTAAAGTTGACTCCGAATAAAGTTTACTAGTTTTTTTGTCATACTTAATCAAGTGTATGTGGGAAACGGTGTACACTTTATTTATAAAATCAGATTAAGATAAATAATATAATTAACAGAATGTAAATAACAGAAAAATAAATACAGACAGAATGGAGTAGAAACAGAAGACAGACTCTAATAACGATTAAATAAAAGAAAGCAGTAGATGCACGAGGCTCGTGTTAGACACGATTCCCTTAAAACAGATTCGCCGTCTGTTTCCCAGGGTACAATGTACTAAGCTGTTGCACAGCCGGACTTGACTTACTTGCCTGAAAGATCTCGAAAACCTTGTGTGCTTCTGATCGAAGAGCTGCTGGAAATCGTCTGGTAAGAGCTACGTTTTCTGTCAATGAAAACCGAATGAGACTATGGCTATATTTATACTGAAAAATTATCTTGTCCTCCAAGATAATATATCTTCCAGTATTATACAAATCAGTTATTTTCAAAACTGATTTGCACAGCTTTTTACACACGAAAAATATATGCCATAATATTTGTATATCTTTTGTAACACGAAATTAATCTATTCTAAAAATAGATTTACAGAAAACTGGAAACTTGAGCAACCCGAATCTGCAGCAAAAAGATACGCACGTAGGCGAGGTTTCGGAGCTGCATTCGTGTCCGCAGGTCGCGCGGGCTCGCATGAGTTCAGTAGCTTCGAACTCATTTTGGTCCAGAAATCCCACAATCTGCACCCCCCCCCTGCGCGCGCACACGTAGGAGTGGGAGCATAGCTCACCTAAAGGAATTTGGAAGCAAATACCAACTATTCCTTATAAACAAGTATTCACTTCTTGTTTTGGGCGATGTGGGACTTTTCCAATTTTGTGTTTCACGTGCCTCACTTTGAGACACGATATCTCATTCATCTTAGCTCTATTTTGGACATATTTTAGCTTGTTACGAAGCTCTCTTGGAGGAGAACACAACGCCACCAAGAAACATAAATATATATAACATATACATACATTAAATTATGTCCAAAGTTTTACAAAACTCATTTTGTAAACCATTTTTCCAACAATCCCCCACATGAATGGAGATCGGTCGAAAACACACGAAAATTTCCGCGAAATTTCTGCGGTTAAGTCTTGCATAGGATAGGTAGGTGTGACCCTTTGAACCTTCCCTTGTGAGATGCACTTAGTCTCCTAGATCTGAGTAGACGCGATGTCCTTGAACTCAACATCTGTTTACGTAGACGACAATACATACTCACACAAGACTCTCCCTGACAATGTCAAGTCCTCATAGTCGTATTCGTTATGGTCATGAATACTAGCCTGGTTCTGCAAGAGCTCTTAGGAATTGCGCCCCCACAATTCCCTTCGAAGCGACCCCACTTCTCTCTCACATAGATGATTTCATCTTGAATCATTAAAAACACATGTTTTGTGATTTCATCTTGAACCATTATGCTTTATGATTTCATCCTGAATCATAAAAGCCATATGTTTAACCTCTCAACAAGTCACATTTGTTATAGGAATGGACTAGGAAGTTACAATATTTAAGTAACTCCCCCACATTGACGTGACTTCCCCCACATTTCTATGATTAGGTTGTCCTATTGAACCCAGATCTTGGGACCTCCAGTCAACTGGGTTAGGTTTTCCTTCATAGAAACTCATTCCTTCAAGGGCTTTAGTCCCATTCCTTTAGACGACTTACTAACTAACTCTCTGCTTAAGCCTTTCGTAAGCGGATCCGCGATGTTATCTTTTGACTGCACATAGTCAATTGAGATAACTCCTGTTGAGAGTAGTTGTCGTATCGAATTATGTCGACGACGGATATGTCTGGACTTTCCATTATACATTATGCTATGAGCTCTGCCAATTGCCGATTGACTATCACAATGTATACTAATGGCCGTTACCGGTTTAGGCCACCTTGGTATGTCCTCTACGAATTGACGTAGCCATTCCGCCTCTTGTCCGCATTTATCTAACGCGATAAATTCTGATTCCATTGTGGACTTAGCTATAACAGTTTGCTTGGAAGACTTCCAAGATATAGCCGCTCCTCCTAGTGTAAACACATATCCACTAGTTGATCTAGAATCCGTTATGTCAGATATCCAATTTGCGTCACTGTATCCTTCTATAACAGCTGGATATCTTTCATAATACAGTCCATAATCGCGACTGTATCTCAAATAATGAAGTACCCTAGTCATAGCTCCCCAATGTGCATAACTTGGATTACTAGTATACCTACTTAGCCTGCTAACAGCATATGCTAAGTCAGGTCGGGTACTTGTCATCAAGTACATTAACATGCCAATAATTCTTGAATACTCTAATTGGGCAACACCTGCGCCTCTATTTTTAGATAGATGCTTGCTGGTGTCAATTGGAGTTCTAGCTAGGCCGGAATCCCCCGCATTATGAGTATTCAGAATTTTGTCAACGTAATGTGCTTGACTCAACACAAGTCCATTTTGAGTTCGTATGATCTTTATTCCAAGGATCACATCAGCCAAACCCATATCCTTCATGTCAAACTTTGATTTCAACATGTCTTTAGTAGATTTGATCATCTTGTCATTACTGCCAACGATAAGCATATCATCAACATATAAACACAAGATTACATATCCACTACTTGTGTCTTTTACATAAACACACTTGTCGCATTCATTAATTTTGAATCCACTCTCTAGCATGGTGTGGTCAAATTTTTGATGCCACTGTTTGGGAGCTTGCTTTAAGCCATATAATGACTTAACAAGCCTGCAAACTTTGTTCTCTTGTCCAGGAGCTATGAAACCCTCAGGTTGGTTCATGTAGATCTCTTCTTCTAAATCCCCGTTTAGAAAAGCCGTTTTCACATCCATTTGGTGAATTTCCAAATTTCTTAAAGCGGCAATAGCAAGTATCATCCTGATCGACGTTATTCGTGTAACAGGAGAATATGTATCAAAGTAATCTAGACCTTCACGTTGTCTAAATCCTTTGATTACCAATCTTGCTTTGTACTTGTCAATGGTGCCATCGGCTTTCATCTTCTTCTTGAAGATCCATTTATAGCCTAGTGGTTTACAACCAGGAGGTAAATCCACGAGCTCCCAAGTATGATTTTGTAAAATAGAAT
>JARVZY010003495.1:0-28972 GCA_030686995.1 Artemisia argyi | reverse complement strand
CAGCGTGTATTATCTATATATATTTTTCCAATTTTTCATTGTAAAGGGTGGAACAAGGTGTGGAATATCTAAACACAAACCCTAGGTCGAATTTCCTGCATATTGAAGGGGTTTCAAACCCTTCTTTCTTCCATGTTTGAATAAAGATAAGTCTTCCAATAATCATTCAATATGTCTATGTATTGTTTGATTCTATCTTATGCTTGTCTTTCTTTTAACATGTTAGGCTAGGTTTTTATTGTGTTTGCTTAGATGTAGTGAAACATAGATGTTGATTATTGGTTGATTGTTTGTTTATAATTGTTAAGGATGATTGTATTCGATGTTAGGCTTAAGAAAACTGGCAGACTTCCATTGGTAACTTGCTTGAACGTCTTAAAAAACATGATCGGAGGTGTACTATGATTTTTGGTTGTATTTAATGCATAAGTGAATTCTAATGATTCCATGTTAGGAGCTTTTAGTCGGCTCGACATAGTAGTGAAGTAGGATCTTATAGAGTTAGGGAATATTGTACACGGCCCTACGACTATTATTAAGGAATATAACCCGTCATCCATGCAATTGTAACAAGCTAATCAACCGGCAAAAGATATCTAGGGAGTAATGAAATCTAAGTAAACACAACTTTTCTCATTATTGTTTCCACCACATTAGTATATTAGTTTAATTTTCATTTCTTTTATTTTATTTTGATTGCATTTGTATTCATTGGGTTAGTTGGCTAGCAACTAATTCAGCCCACTCCTTCAAAACCCGATATTTTACTTGCTTTCATAAAATACAAAAATACAAAAAGAATCATCCCTCACCTCTAGACCTAGTTTAGTAGGCTTTTTAATCCTAGCGACACTATTCCTGAGTTGAACGATCAATCCCCCTGTACTTGTCACTATACTATACTACAACGATCAGGTACACTGCCTGGTGGGAGTTGCAAGCTTCTCAAAATCCCTTGAGAGGTAAAACCTATTGCGAGGGCGCAATCCCCTGTATCATAAGCCCACACCATAAGCCCAATCCAAACTCCTTTATATTATACGAATAACATGAAAACACATAAACACTTTGGCTCATTATTTTGCGATTCTTACAAACGACCCATGGAACAAAGTGCATGAACTCATTGTTCATCAACAAAAGAATCGAGATCAACATTTATTTTGATAAAATACGTATATATGAACAGTGAAACAAAGGCAAAGCTATACGAGGTCACCCCGTGTCCTAAACTTACCCAACTTTGGTCACATTGTGTAAAACACGTTTCTTTTCATTCTAATGAGTTGCAAACTCACTTAAACGACTTCTTATATGTTTCTCATCAATTTACAACCACCATGACACACAAACGTGCCCTATCTCATCTCTTGTGTCACGATACATATACAAACGTACACCTAAAATGGTCATAACCCACACAAGCGTGCATGAGACCTCCCAATCCATTATTACACTTATGGAGTCATTTTACCTAGGCTAAAGCCTTGTAAAAACCCACAAGACCTTACACCAAATAAATCGACCATATCTATTTATGTTTTTGTCAAGTCTAAGTTCATTTGGACTCCCATAAGTTTTTCAACGTCTACAAACTTCCCAAGAGACTCTACTACCCTTATAATGATATCAATAATCAATCTCAACATCCATGGACCACAACTCAACCATAAGGTGACCATTTGGTAATGTTATAATACCAAAAGGACCCTTTGATATTTCTGCAACCCAAACGCATCCATACTAGTATGTATGACCTCACAAGGACCAAGGAACTTCAATACTACTCTTGCTTACCTCGTTAAACCCAGGACTCAAAATAAAATCATGTTTCTAGAACCCTATGCCTCGTCACCATATGAACCTCCCCTAAACACACTTGGAACTCCTAACTTGCATCCAATCAAGCTATCCTATACCCTATCCTACTCGTTATCCTACTGCTCATGTTCTCTTTGTCTAGCAACTTGTCGCTATCCTCATGTTAAACACCTCCATGCAAAGGAAACTAATGTATACTCACTCAAAACTCACACACACTTTTTTTTGTTCACTGCTGTGTACCGAGGAGAAGCCAAAGCCTCCCAAGGTGTTCCCAAGCTAGTACAAGCTCACTTTAAGCTCATCCTAAGTCTTTGTTGTGCCAAATAACGAGTTACAAACCCACAAGTCCCTCACCAAGCTTCCTCAGCTTATAATCTTCCCACCTTTGAAGCTGTAGTAAGCATATCTCAACACTTAGTTTATTTTCAATCCATATTGCAAGTTTTCTATACGTATAACACATGAAAGCTATCACCTATTCTCTCTTATGTCTCGTTAAGCTCATGCCTCACAAAAACTCTCACTCACATCTCAGAATACGTATAAACGAAGTTATGAACTCCTTATAAGCTTAAACAAACACTAAGATCATAAATATCAGACTTTCCTTATGTCGTGTGCACCCTAAGTGAAAACAGTTACATGATACTAAGTATTTACCGAGTATATACTCACTTCACTTTGATCTCACTACTTGAAATTTATACGTATAGTATATACATATTTTTGTACTACCTAATACTTTGGAACCTTAAGAAATGAGCTACATAAAACATGCTCTCTCACAAGCTTGTATAAGCTGCCTCACAAGCTCAAAGCTCGAGCCTTTCACTCGTACACAAAAAGTAACCAAACACTCTTAATGGGCAAAAGCCCATCAAACTGAACCCAACGTGTGGCCCACTCCTCAGCCCACCAGACCCTCTCCTCTTTTTGGCAAGGTCCAACATGAGCCCAAGAACCCTCAAACCCAGTTGGAAGCTCACTGGACCCACGTAACACTCAATGGGCCTTAACAAATCACTAGGCCCATTTAACATGAAAAATAAGCTTTTAACATACATAAGCTACCAAATAAGCTCACCACAGCTCCTATGAACTTCTGGGAACATAAAAAATTAAAAGAGAAGAGTTCATAAGCTAAAAGTGCATTTTGGACCAAAAATTCAAACTATTCAAACTAGAAGGACTAAAACTGTTACTATTGAAAACTAAGGGTTCAAACTGCCAACTTTGAAAACTGAGGGTGCAAACAGTATATAAAAAGTATTTTGAGTCACTTGTGTAGATTTGGAGGTCTAAGGACCTAAAATGAACATTTTATACCTAAAGGACTAGTTTTACAAAGTTTCTAAACTACAAGGGCCAAAACTATAAATTCTATAAATTGGGTGTGAAAACAGTATCTTTGGAATATTTCTGTCATTTATTGACTAAATTAATATTATGAGTATTAAAAATGTAATTATACTTTTCATAAGGATTAAAAGTGTCAATTTTTAAAGTGCAAGGACTAATGTTGTAAATATTGGAAAAAGGGTGTCAAAACTGTTATTCTGACAAAGAAAGATTATAAATGAAATAATTGTGAACTTGGAGTACTTGAAAGTTATTTTATGAACTTATAAGTTATAAATGTAAACTTTATAAAGTATAGGGGTTAAAACTGTAATTTCACTAAACTTGATAAAATGGTAATCTTAAATATACAAAAGTAAATATCTGGGGATTAACTAGATAACAAAAAATCACCACTGACATATTTATATCAATATGTCATTATCACAAAGCTCAAGGACTGAAACCGTAACGTTTCACTGCTAAGGTTTAAGGTATAAACCTTAAGAACATCTTAAAGTTTACTGGGTAAACTCTCATCAAGAACATGGAACAGAATAAACATTCCTTCCACTGAAACATTATACCCTGCTAGGTTAACTCAAACTCTCTAAGTCTGGCATGACTTAACCGCGACACATACAGACAAGACAATATTACGTGTAATATTGTTCTTGAACTTCAAGCATTATACACATAAACGAACCAACTCTATCACAAGAAACTGAGGTTTCTCAAACTATGCAGGTTGCGTGTTGGAGCCATTCACCAGTTGCACTTGACTTACTTATTTGCCTACATACACACTCATTCGAGGTGAGTCTATAGTCCCACACTTTTTATATGCTTTACAACTTTGTGGGTGGGATACATGCTACACTTTTTGAACACAAGTATTTCACTTTATGTATGCGAACGGAATATTGCATAAGACAACTGTGCCACTACTTGAAAGTCCTTTCGATCATGAACCTTAGTCACTTGCTGAGGCAGTAAGTAAACGTGAATACTGTGAATAGATCTATTGGTGCTTGACAGGCCATTTGTTCTAGCCGGAATTTGGCATATAGACAAATGCACTGTATTTGACACTCTAGGAGAACTGGCAAACTCCTCCCTAAGGGCACCCTTATACTGTGTGATGTCATTGCGATGGCTCACATACTTGTTAACGTTGTGTTCATGAAACTTATGGCAATAGCATACGGAACTATACAACTGAAGTGCTTTTGAAATACTTGCAATGTGTTCAACTATTTTTAAACATAAACGTTATGGTTTCACTCAACAATTTTGTTGACTTTTTAGCATGTATCTCAGGTAATTGAAGCTAAGCTCAGGAGGCATGAAGTGGCATTTGACCTTGTGTCAGTGGTGTAACAAATAAACAAATAGTCACTTTCAAACTATGATGTGATGTAATAACTATAATACATCATTGCTTTTAATTCAATGATAAATGCTCAAAAAGGAATTTTTGAGTCATTTTTATAATTATGACTGTGATCCTCTACGTAACACCAAAATTAGTCTTCCGCTGTCAAAACGAATTTTTGAGGGTGTTACAGAAGCGATGAAAGTATTTGCATAATAAACGCTTGAAACAGTTAATCTGAAGAAGAGGTATAAATACATGTTTTGAAATTCATTATAATTTTATTTAATTTTTTTAAAATGAAAACCATTAGTTTTATCTTCAAAATTTGTCCCTTTTCAGGCTCGAGCGAAGTAGGAAAAAAACTACAAAAACATATGCAACTTAAAGCTTTTTTGATTCTGATAAGAAACATGTTGAAGGAAAAAAGTTTGAATCTGATAAGGGAGATGGTGCAGATAAAAAGGATATTGGTCGTTTTGCTGATGTATCGGTTGTTGATGCGGAGAAAAAAGATGGTGCAGACAAAAATGATATTGGTCGTTTTTCTGATGTATCGATTGTTGATGCGGAGAAAAAAGAAACGAAAAAACGAAAACATCCATACGCTAAGCCTTATGATGAAATGGATCCATATTTACTTAGAAGTATATTGGAGGAATGTTGTTGTTGTCCTGTTTGTTCGGGAACTTGCAAATGTCCACCTGAAAATTGTGAACGCTCTTATTGTTCACCTTCCCCACCATAATTATGTTGAATTTTGGAATCTATGTATGTTTATGGTCATTATTTTGAATTGCTTATGTATTTTTATCATAAAATACTTTTTGTTTCCGTTCAATCTATTGTTTTGGGACAATGTTTTATATTAATTATATTATGTTTTATCTTAAGGAGAATTATCTTTGAATTTATTATCGCACAATATTTGCCTTTGTATTTTTATCAGTGACTTATATAATTTATAATGAAAATAAAAGACATTTTATTTATTAATATAATTCAGTTTATGAAATTGTTTGGGCATTCCTATCCTATTTCATAACAATATTAAAATGAAATTGTATAATATTCAACCTAAAATCAATCTAACAAAAAGTAAACCCAAAGCCCCGTGCGTGCACGGGGTTCTAAAACTAGTTGCTAATGTATGATTACCATGCATATGAAGTTGAATTTATTTTTTTCTTGATTTCTTTTTAAATTTGGTCTAAATATTTCCTATATGAATTGACAAATGGAATTCCATGTTGAGTACAACAAAAACAGAAACACAAATTTAACTTCCAATGAAGAAGGCCTCGTAACATATTTATGTATATTATATCATGTTGAAAATTAATTATAGATGTTAACAAAAAAAATTGGATTGAATATTTTGTGTAGGTTGTCCCAATACAGATCCTCAACATCTGCGTAGGTTTTGTGGGACGCAGGAAAATCGTTCTGATTTCAAACAATCAATGATACATAATGTATGTTAAACCTATTGGTTGTAACAATGCTTTAATATATGGTTCAGCCATTAAAAGCTTTGTTATTAAAAACGGATTAATGAATGGTTGGTTCACTAATATTTGTCATGTTCGAAACTATTATTCAATAGTTTTATGTTATAATCTGGAAGGAGTTTGTATGGATAAATTTTGGAACTACAGAGTACGTGGTAGTTCATGTTTAAGTGGTTCTTGCGTAAACACTAAAATAATTCATGTAAACAACTTTTTGTTTCTAATTTACACTTTTAATAATTTTGTGTGATAGGCCGATTTTTTACTATTAGTGTCTTATTTTTCTACATAGATTTTCGCAAAGGATTAATTTAGGATGTTGTTGGACACTTCAGAGTCAACCCAAGTGAGTATTGAAACTTCAAATAGATGTATGTGGGTAGATTCGTATTTGAATAATGGACGGTTGATTGGTTTCGAAGGATTCAACTGGACAAATCTGCGCCACGATGAGAACTTATATATAGGTCAATTCATGATATTAAGTTATATAGAGGAGCATAATTTCAGGCTTACATTGTTCAATTACTATGGCATTCATGATGGTGGTATCACACTCAGCGCTGGTAATCAATTTCTATATCAATTGTCATTTAATTTTTGTTTATATTATTTTAAAAAAAAATGTTTATGTATGAATTATTTTTACAGATGAATTGAAGTTTGCTGAATTTATAGAAGCAAATATTGGAGAGATGGAGGTTGTTGCTGAGGATGATTTACCCATCATTTATCAAATCGAACACATGTTTCTAAATGCTTAATTTCCATGTTTTTATTTAGTTCCTCATTTTTTGGGTTTGAAAGAAACAATTATCACTATTAGTTTTAGTAATTGTCTATGGATGATTTGTTTTTTTTTATTATTTAATTTTTGGAATTGTATGTGATTTTTTTTAAATGTTTTTTGTTTCCCCATCATGATTGCGATGAATCAAAAAATGTTATAAGGATGCATCATAATAATATGTATCTGATTCAATTAAATTTTCTTGAACAAATTTTCAACGGTATCTTTAAATAGATAGTTATTCATTTCTTTATTTGAAAAAAATATACAATATTCACTTACGTGTCATAATCCGTATAACTTTTTAAACAATACTTTTTAAGAACCTAAATCATGTTTAGAATTCTGGAAAAACTGTATCAGAATCGTATATTTTAAATTATATTTAAAAAAAAATCATTTTTGAATACCATATAGAAAACACAACTTTTGAGTGAACTGACAACCATCAATGCACACAGCTCAATATTGATTACTGAATATAGGTGTGAATCATTTTTACTCATAACATTTGAAAAAAATTATTTTAAATTTATTTTACTTCTCAAATAATAACAAAAACAATCCACGTGTAAGCATCAATATTTAAAGATCATATAGCCACTCCTAATCCTAAACACACATAAACAAACCAAACCAAAAAATGGCAAACATAACTCAACAAATTATCCTTGAAATACGTCGAACAACATATGGACATCTTCAGACTACTCGTTTTTACACATTAATGTGTCAAGAAATCATGAACGATATCAACAGGAGAAATGCAATCATTGCTTAACTACGTAGCCAACCATTTAGTGCAAACCGTGACTCTGGTATTGGCTACTTGTTGATGCTTTAGGAACGTGGAATGCATCAAGTTTTGCAAATCATGCAACTATTGCGTCAAGTTCATTTTTACATCCATGAGGACTTTTTTTCTAAGACATAATAACATTTAGATAAACGGATATAATGTAGATGAAAATAACTATCTGATATGTACCTTTTTATGAATTGTTTCTTAGATGATAAACACGCATGGTTTTCAGATTTATGTCATTTCTTTTACATACTTTACACAATCAATTAGATAATTATGACGGTAACAACACAAACACATTGGAACCAAAGATAAAAAAAATATTTTTTACATTAATACATACACTAAAGAAAGTATGCATATAATTTAACATCAGAAACCAACGGAACAACAAAATAACCACCCTCTTTATTCATCTTATTCTTCTTTTTCTCCGTTCAAGTTCGTCTAGATCCGCAAAAACTTGCTATCATTTTACGGACACTCTTATTAAACGGAAATATTGTTATAGCTTTCTGACAGACCTCAAGAACTTCATTAAGATTTTTGAATGATTTTTCGTGGTCCATCAGAGATTTAATTTTTTGGGCAAAATGTGCAAGATAGTTAATAATTAGTTAAAAAATATATGAATAATAGCGAATAATGCATCTTCTACAAAATTATAATACCTTAACTTCATTTATTTCAGCCATTTCTTCATAATAATCGTCTGGTTCTTGAAAAGTAGAACCACACTTGTCACTGTTATAAGCGTCACTACTCTCATACCAAAATCAGAGTCATCGTCACTGCTGATAATGATGCTATTTTCTGCCATTAAAGTGTGTATGAAAAAGATTATGGATTTCTGGTAAATAACACTAGTACAAAAATAGCCTTTCGTCACACACGGTCGATTTTGAACGGTCACGCGGTAATATTTTTACATGACTAGATGTACCAGAATAAAATAAACAGCCACTTGATCCGACTTGTGTGACCATTTCGGAATTCTATTGTCACACATTTGTGTATTTATGTGACTAGAGGGTAACTGGTAAATATTTTTCGATCATTTAGTCACTTTTAATTTGAGACGTGTGACAGATACAAATCAACTTTAAACATTTGTCACACTACAGATATACATATGTGACAGATATATGTCACACAATTGAAGAGTGTGACCTAAATAGAAATATGGTCACATTAAGTAATTGTGTATGTGGCTAAATTATAAAGTCAAGTTTGTCACACATTATTTAAACGTGACTGCTATTCTTTGCTAAATATTTAGCCACATATGAATTTGAAATGTGTGACAACTGAAAAGTAAGTTTGAAGAGTTAGTCACGATATGCATTTAAAAGTGACAAATATATGTCACATACTTGAAGAGTGTGACCAAATGTCATATATGGTCACACAAAACCATAGAAACATGATTAAGTGTAACGAAAATTCGATACATATGGTCACGTAAGTTAATATGTGTGTCTAAAGTTTAGTGTGTGTTTGCTTGCCACAACCTAATGTGTATAGTCACATTTAATTGTACCACGATCATGTGACTATAGGCTTTACAATAGTCACACTATATCACAAATGTGTATCTAAATTATGTTTATTGCCACATTATATTATATATGACCAATACATTCAAAATAGTCACATTGTGATATTTATGTGACTATTATTTATAGCAAAATGTGAACTCATTTATCATTAACCTTGATATTAGTCACATTGAGTGTTTGTGTGACTAAATTCAAGATGTTATATATGGTCACACGAAGTATTTATTTAGGTGTCTAAATCATAGTCATATTTTGTCACACATTATTTAAGTGTAGTCACAATTCGATACATATGGTCACACATTTCTGATAACTTATGTAATTTTGAGGGGTTATATATGGATTTTATAGTCTCTCTAGTTTGAGTCTAATTTGATATTCATTGCATGAATTGAGTTCAGACTATTAGTCATGACTCTTCATTTGCCCCATTACAATGCTGCTAGTTATACTTAGAACTGCTAAGTATAATTAGATGTTGTGATCACTGTGCATATGTTATGCCTTGTGTTTTCTTTGTTTCTAGACTAACATTTTGCAGCAAAGGCAAAGAAAAAGCTGTTTGGAAAGGAATTTGGGTGAATGCTAGTAACTCAGAACTTAATGTTGTTTGGCATAACTTAATGCTGCTAGGCATAAATTAATGTTGCTAGGCATAATTCTAGACTAACATAATTTTTTTGATTATAACAATACGTATATGACAATTTTTTCATATTTTTTTGGTTTAATGAAGCAAGAAAGTTAAAATTCATATAATAATAAACCAAAAAAAGCAATCCCATAAAAAATTAAAAGTGAATTAAAAATTGTTCATACATAAAAAGTTTAACAATTAAATTTTGGAGATTTTTTCGGATCAAAAGCCAAATGTACATTATCGTAGTCAATGGCGTCCTCTTCCTCACTCAAAAATCCAACATCAGCTGCATCTTCTTCCACTGAACCAACCCGCGGCTTTGATCGCTTGTATTCCGTCTCATCTTTGGCAATTTGACGCAAACTTGCTTTGCGTGCTGCCTCCTTTCTTCGAGAACTCCACGACTCATACCACTCGTTAATGTTAAACACCTTCTCTTCCTTACCTACATAAAATAAAGATTTCTTGATCAATACTATACATTAAGAGAATCAAATATTCATATCAAATTAATCCTTATACATGGTTACATTAGTTTGAACTATTTTTTTATTGAACATATATGACATAAGCATACCTTTTGAACTTTCTCCTTCAAAACGTGGTTTCCTGAAATCAAATAAGCATTAGATGATAAATTTATAGAAGTTGCATCATCGAATGTGGTTTGAATGTTTACGTGTACAAAAGTTTACTTACTTTGTGCGCTTCTTCTTGAATGAAATGGACCTTGTTCTTTTCTTGTTTCCATCCATTTTCTTATAAGATTAATTGTTTAAAAAGTGTTTGTTGAATTCTAAGTGGCCTTAAAAAGGGATACATTAACATCAAAACGCCTATGGTAGTCTTAGCTAGTAGGGAATTTTACAAGTCTAAACATTAAAGATCATTGCAATTTACCAAGTTTAACGTCATATTAGCATGTGAAATGCAATAATTACTCGTGCCTAATTGTAATCGTTTTAATTTTACACATTAAATGCTCCTAAACATTCTATAATTTATTTTTAAACTTTAAATGGTAATAAGCATTGTAAGTGGTTTCAAATGTTAGAAAATATAGTAAGAATAAACATAATGGTATTACTCTAGTTATTATTTGTGTAAAATTTGTGTTTGTGACAGTGTTTATTCCCTGAATTGAAAAACTTACTTCAACACTGTTATGACCTGGTTAATAAAGAGATCCAACACCTTTTTTTGATGTTACTTGGTTGATAGCTGAAATAAGAACTTAGATTTTGTTGAAAAAGAAATCAAGAATTAGGTGAGAAGCATGATGGTACAACAAGGGAACAAGCAAAAGGATTACATAAAGTCAAATAAAATTGAGGTATAACAAACACATTATAAAATTGACTTCATAAAGTCAAATAAAGTAGTACAAAAGGATTACAACATGTTTATTCAGGTTAACACATGTTTATTCAAATAAAGTACTTCCTAAACTAATACATGTGTTAAATAAAGTAGTACAAAAGGATTACCCTTCCCTTTTGAACAAACTTTGGGCATTTTTGATTCCCATGGTTTTATACCCTTGTCTTCACAAATCTTATCATTGGGCAGGCCTAGCACCTGAACCCTCTCATCAAAAATCTCTTTGGCAGTATTTTTTGGAGTTTTTAGCTTCCTAGCATCTTCCTTTTTTTGCCTGATCCAGAATATCCCTTTGGAAAGTAGTCTGCCCATGGATTTGGAGGACCTTCAGAACTGCTTGATATGTGAAATGAACTTGAGTCACTTGAGTCACTACTGTCAATGTTAATGATTTCCGCAAAAAAAGAAAAAAATATATTAAAATTAAAATATATATATATATAGTGTAAATGAAATAAAAGATAATGTTTCAATTCAGGGTGTGTTTGAAACAACCTTTGTTCTTGGAACTTATTGTTTCACTAGGTAGAATGGGGTTGTGGGAGCTTGCTTGGTGTGTTTTGTTTTTATAGAGAAAAAGGTATGCTTGGTTAGTGTTTGAAACAACCTTTGTTCTTTGGAACTCCAATGGCCACATTACTTGGTGGATGGTTGGTTTTAGATCATAAAAAAGAATGGAATGCAATAAACCAACATATGTAACCCTTCTAAGTTCCCGCTACAGCTCCTTTTGTCGTTTCAGCTCCCTTTGAGCAAAGGCATGCACCAGGCGCATTGCTAGATTGTTGAAAACACAAAAGGAACTGTATGGGAATTTAGAAGGGAAAGGTATGTTGAATTCCAGACTCATTTATAAAGTTAAACCATTCATCCACCAAGTAATGTGGGCACCTAGTACAAATCGGCACACAGGTACTAATTTTAGGACTCGTGTAGTTTAAAATGGGATAAAAGGTCAATATGATACAAATGTTGAGTAAAGAATAGAGTCTAAGTAACATCACTCATCTTGAATGCGATAATGAAGGAGTGTGGCCTGTCATGAACAATACACACTATATCATTATCGCATTGAAGACGTCTCAATTATCAAGACAGTTCTATCTAGTGTTGCAGAAAGGTTCCATTGCTTTGATTTTTGGACATCGTCTAATAACGGTAGTAGACGTTTTCCAAATTAAGCAAGGGAACCGGTATGCAACGTTAGATAGATCTGCCCTGATATTGAGCTTTAAGTTATTAGAAAACATATTCTTACTATCATTTATATTGCTCACTTAGATGTGACGAACATACATATTAATTATGTAGATTCTACGACATTAGAGAGCTAATCGTGAATGAATGAGAAGTTGAACATATATTAATAACCAGCTAGTGAGTTGTACATGTAATAATAACAAGTTGAACACATATGAATTTTCTAACAGCTATAACACGTATAAAAACCGAGTTCTCAATCCTCATTACAAGGAAGAAGTCGTCTCCAATTGGAGAATCAAAAGGCTCCCACCAGGTTTTCGAGCTTGGTACCTAATGGACCACATACGTCACAATATATGACAGCGTGAACCTAAAGACCGGACAAACAACTAGTAGGTTGTACATATTAAGGTTTCCAAGGCATAAAAAACTTGAAAATTCTTCCATCTTTGATACTTGGATGTTGTAGCCTAAATATTCGCACACACATCCACCACTTTTCTTCCTTATTCTCTCAATAAAAATGCAACATAATTCTTATAACAGATAGTCAACCTAAGCCTAAGATAAAATAAGCTAATCCAAGCAAACCTTAATATCTCTTTTGCTCTAATTATCGCAAAAACAACATAGCATGTTCTTCCTTATTCTATGAATACAAATGCAACGCAATTCTTATAACATATATGCAACCTTAATAGGTGAGTTCATACATAATCGATATGATGCTAATACAAAAATTGCCTAATGGCTATAAAAAAATTGCCTATGCTAGCATCATATTACATATTAACCATACTTAAAGCATAACCATTACTAAAATACCCAGCCAATTGAAACTAAAAACAGGGGATGACCAAAAGATACCACAACAATAGCCTAGAATTTCTCAAAACAGGGCAGATGATGCTGCTTCACTTCCCTCCCTTCACGTGCCAAATCCTTCAACCCAATTAGACCGGCAAGAATTTTCTTATTTGTTGCCAAAGTCTCCTTCATAAACCTCAACCCAGCAGCACCTTCATTGTGAAAAGGGCAAAAATGTTCCCTTTCTTCAATTAGCTTTTCAATGTGCCTAATCTCCTTAGCTAGGTGCTCACGTTTATTCCCTAGCAACGTAATTAAGCCATCAATTTCAGTGTATTGTTGGCTGAAAAGCAGGAGGAAGACATCGTCAAGATCATCAGACTCAGCTATTTGCTTTCATTGTTGAAATTTAGGAGTGGAAGCAGCAGCATATGGTGTAGGTGGCGATGCCATTTTAATAGGGATGGTTAGGTTGAGAGTTTGAAAGAAAATGAAGACACTGTGTAAGTCTTGACCCTAACTATAAGCATTAGTATATTTATTCATCAACCACTCAAACGGCAAAATACTTAATTGCACTTATGAAACTACCCCTAATAACAATCTTCATGTACTAATAAACTTTCCTAAGTTTATTCAAATATCGGACATGTAACTTTTCGGATCAAAACTTATATCTATATATTTTATCAACTACTACAATAGTAGGGAGCCTCATGTGAGGAGTTCATTATGTAAGCCGTCGAGATGAGTTGTGGATTTACGAATTAAAGTGTCCTGGCTCCTCGAACGCTTACTAACATGACTTCTGAATTATGTCGGCCCGAACGGTAGTAAACGATATACAAAACATACATGTTCATGAATCTTTTCTTTCAAAGACTTACAATATACATCATACCACATCATGGACTAAATGCAAGATATATATAGGTACTACTTCATATTCTTTACACAAATCCTAAGTCGCGACATTCTATTATAGGTTGCTCGTAGAAACCTACACGATCCGACCATTACCTTCATTACTTGCTATCTTACTTGAGGTGAGTTCATAGCCCCACTTTACATTACTTCAATGTTTTACAAACCCTTGGGGGGAATACATGCTACTTTTAAACCGAACACAATGCTTTGAAACTGTATGCTGCCTGATTGTTTTATTATTACTAAGTACCTACCTTGCCAATCCTAGGCCCCTATCATGAACCATTAAATCACTAGTATTAGTGAGCGCGAGTATTGTGAATAGGCCTATTGGGATTGACGAATCCCATTTGTTTGAGCAGATTAGTTCAACAAATGCACTATATTTAAAACATTAAGTATGACGGCAAAGTACTTACCAGGGCAACAAAACCGCCGATTGATATTGGTACCCGTTAACGTCTTGGTTGCATGAGCTTAGTATATAATAATAACTGTTTTGTTTTCTAACATGAGTATGAGTCTAATTAACTCATTACTACCAACATATTGTGTTCAACCGTTAAACAAACTCTATGAATTTCACTCAACCTTTGTGTTGACCTCTTAAGCATGTATTTCAGGTCCATGATAATCAAGAATGGAGCGGAAGGGCACGTACCGAAGGAAGAAGGCTATAAACTATTATTGTCATTCGATAAAAACATCAAAGACTTTATATTGATGTATTTTGAAACATGGAACCTTTTGGGACCTTACTATGTAAACTCTGATATATTTGAATAATATGAATGACAACTCTTTTTATTTCGACTCGGTTAGAGATCGTTTTCTATTATTATGACTGTTGTGCCATCGAGTAACACCCAAGTTGAATTCCGCTGCATCATGAATTGGGGGTGTTACAGACTCAAGGTCATGGGCTATCACGTGATCTCATCATTGGTTCCACTCTCTAGGTCGTCTTCTAAACCAGTTTTGTATTCCGGACCTAGTTGCAAGCACTCTTTGTAGAAACCAAGCATCCTATTTCTAACATACTCTACTCCTCTACGTCTATCCTCCTCATTCCTATAATAAGCCGCTTGCTTATGTTCCTTTTCAAAATTAGAGAGAAGGCGGTATTGTTCGATCTTGTAGGGCATTTGATAAGAAACCTCATCATTCTCTTTCTTGAACCTAACTGTCCCTAAAGTCGGATCATAACTCATCCTAGTGGCCTCAACAAATGGTTTCCCGAATATTATTTGGCTTAGGCAAGCATCTATTATCGGACGAGTGTCTTACACTATCATAAAATCAATCTCATAGGTGAGATTCCCTATAATCACATGTACTCCCTTAACTCTTCCTGCAAAATTACTTATCCAATTTTTACCGGGCATCATCCTAAAATTGAGTTGCTTCTTCATCACCCAATTGTAATAGGTTCTAGTCATGATGTTCACGGGGGATCTAAGGTCGATGTAAGCTTTCCATATATGCATGTGCCCGATATTACATGGGATGTTAATGTTAGAGGGGTCTCCCATTTTGATCAGGGGGTCGCCAAAGATATAAGTTTTCTCGGGGCTATCGAATAAATCCTTATGGTATTCCCGTTCTTCCTTGGTTGGCAACTTATCAAAGTATTCCTCTATAGGTTCTACCTCCTCTAATTCCTCATCCTTATTAACCTTAACTTCCCTACTCTCATCCTCACTATCGGCTTCTATTCTAACTTCATCCTTGTCACTCTCCTCTATCTCCTTATCTATCCGCTTAATGGTGACAACATTGACAAAGTGGACATGTTTGGATGATGAGGGGTCCTTAATTTGGACTCCACTATTGGTGTCCCTAGTGTCCTTCCTAGGTGTGATTAGCGTTTGGTTGTTGAGGGCTTTCAACAAGTTGTCAATCTTGTTGGTCATCTCCGTTTGTTGTTGGTTGAATTCGGTTTTGAACCTAGCTATGCGGGCTTCTTGAGATGCCATGAATTTTGACATCAATCCTTCAAGATTGTTGGTACTACCATAGTTGTTAGAAGGATTGTTGTTGAAAGTACGGTTGGATGGTGGACCGTTTGGTTGGTAACGATTAGGCGGATTGGAAGAATTGGGTTGATTTTGTTTCCACCTAAGGTTTGGGTGATTTTTCCATGAGGGGTTGTATGAATCACCGTATGTGTTTGGCTCGGGCTTGAAAGTGTACCACTTATCTCCCGCTTCGTCGGTACGCATGGATGCGTAGTCTGCAAAAGCTGTTCCGGGGAGTTCCACACAATCACGAGTGTCATGGGGACCACTACATAATTCGCATGAAGAAGTGATTTTGTTCACTTGGCTTGAATGCTTCGGAGCTTCGTAAGATTTCATGAGAAACTTGACTTGATCCTCAAGTTCCATGATCCTACGGTCGGGAGTGCTAGAATTGTTCGAAGGCAAAGATATTGCCTTGACCATTTTGTTCAAATCACGGGGATCATTCCAACTTTTGTTGTCATAGAGAGCAAGATCTTCTATGAGTTCCCATGATTGTTCCGCACTAAGATCACGTAGCTTACCACCGGCCGATTGGTCAATGGTTCGCCTTGTGGAGATGTCGATATGGTCATAGAAGATTTGGACTTGGAGCCAAAGATCTATGCCATGATGAGGACTTTTTGGAGTAAGTCCTTGAAACGAGTCCATGTTTCATAAAGAGATTCATTTTGACGTTTTTGGAACATCAAGATGTCATTCCTAAGCTTAGTAGTTCTCCCCAGTGGGAAAAATTGAGCAAGGAAACGAGTGGTGAGATCATCCCATGTGGTGATGGATCCCGCGGGTAAACGCTCAAGCCATTGACTAGCTTGATCCCGTAGAGAGAATTGGAATAGGCGTAAACGGGTAGTCTCTCTAGTTTCAACACCTAGGTCTATGGAATCTACGATTTTGAGGAAGTCCTTAAGGTGTTGGTTTGGATCTTCGGAACGAAGTCCATGGAATGCACATCCGCTTTGCACCAACCGGATGGTGTCAGATCGCAAGGGGGTCACATTGTCTCCGGTGAGCTCAATGGTGTTTCGGTAGCCTTGGTGGCTAGGTCGGGAATACTCTCCTAAGGTTCGGGGCCTAAGGGGTTCTAATGGTGGGTTTTGTTGTGGTGGGATGATGGGTTCAAAGATGTTACCACCTTCCATGATGTCGGATGGTAAAGAGTTACGAACAAAGGCACGAAGAAATAAGATAGACTAAAGAAGACCTAAAAAATAAAAATAAAATCTTACTAGAAAGGAATCTAGCAAGTAGACCTAATAAAAAGAAATGCTAACCTAGACAATAACTATTCCCCGGGCTGCGGCGCCAAAAACTTTATGCGTGGGAATCGCAACAGGCTTTACCTCTCGAGGGATCTCGAGAAGCTTACAACCCCCACCAGGAAGTGTACCTGATCGTTGTAGTATAGTATAGTGACAAGTACCGGGGGATTGATCGTTCAGCTTAGGAATAGGGTCGCTAGGATTAGAAAACCTAATTACTAGTTCTAGAGGTAAGGGATGATTATTTTTGTGTTTTTATATTTTTATGAAAGCAAGTAAAATCTCGGGTTTTGGAGGAGTGGGCGGAATTAGTTGCTATTCAACTAACCCAAAACTAATATATAATCAAAATAAAATACTAAAAATGAAATTAAACTAAATTATACTAAGGTTGTGAGCAGTAATTGGAGAAATTGTGTTTACTTAGACTTCACTACTCCCTAGATATCTTTTACACGTTAATTACTTGTTATACTTGTATGGATGACGGATTGTATTCCTTAATACCATTCGTGGGGTGGCATACATAACTCCCCAACTCTATGAGCTCTTATCTCCTCCTACACCATGACCCAGCACAACTATAGGGATTGTAAACAGTGGCTCATGCATTAAATACAACCAATAAAGACCTAGTACGCCTCGGTTCATGTTTCTTAAGATGTTCAAGCATGTTACCATTTGGAGATCTGCCAGTTTTCTTAAGCCTAACATATAAAATCATTCATCCAAAACAATAATAAACAAGTAATCAACACATAATCAACATCTAGGTTTCATTAGATCTAAGCAAACACAAAAGAGATCTAGCCTAGCATAATGGAATTGAGACAAGAACAAGATATAAACAACCAACACATGGACATATTGATTGAATTAGAAGAACACTTATCTCAATTACAATGCAAGGTATCAAGGGTTTGGAACCCTTGAAAAACCTGTAAAAGATACACCAAATTCGTCTTTAGGGTTTCACCAAAACTTCTTTCTCTTTAATGAAAAAACTAGAAAACTATATATAGGAAAACCGAGGTGACGGCGTCAAGAGTAAGGGTGTGACGCCGTCATCTCGCCGCCAAATACTTCCTCGGACGGCCTTGATCCACTTATGACGGCCTATGTGACGCCGTCAGCTACCACGGTATTTTATTCTTTATGTCTTGACGCCGCCAAGAGCAATAGGTGACGCCTTCAAGCACTGTTCCAGCTTAGAAATTTGAGACTTTTCCGTTTTCTTCACTTTTATGCTCCAAAAACGTCCAAAATAGCTTCTTTTCCAGAATTCACTCTCCAAACACCTAAAATCACAAAAGGAACGATTTAGGGCAATATTTGATCAAATAAAGTCGGATTCGGGCTTAAATGACCCCCTAAAAACGGATCATTTTTCGCCTCATCAGATTCTAAAGAATGTGTCAGTGTTTACACCAAAACCACATAACCATTACCTTAACATCACTTTGAAAAACATGGAAGAGGTTTTCGGCAAGGACACCGTCTATTAGTTAATAAGTATTGTGCGAAATGTTTGAGTAATGTTTTAATCTAACTTTTGTTATCATATTTAATGTAATAAATTTTGTAATCTTTTGTTGTCTAATTAACCCATCTAGTTGTTTTGTTTTACTCGTATACAAAAAATTACACAATATACATAAAAGATATGATGACCATCAGAAATACTAAACTATGTTAAAGTTTAGCTAATCATATCCACAGTCTGTAGTATCCTCACACCGGGAATGATACAAATGATAAGCCATCGTGTATCTAAAAGTTTTAAAAAACTCGGAAATGTTAGGAATATGTGGAATCGGGATAGCTCCTCTGCAAAATTGTGTGGCAAGCCAACATGTTATCACCCCACAATCCATCCCATTTTCTTGTTGAGGTGTCAGGAAACGCCAAGTTTGGCTATCGTTGTAGGTGTAAGCGAAGTTATAGGGTGCTCGGTTAGTAATATGAAAATACCGTTGCTGAGTCAAGTGTTCATTCAGAACTTCGGTCCATGAAACCATGTGTTGTTGCAACCTATCCTTTCGACCTTCATTATGCATCGAGTCAAAAACCATAAATGTTGAACATACTAGATTAATCACAGCCAAGACCCAGTGATTCCCTTCGATATGTATTGGCATAAACACCTACAAATTCATAGTAAATTAATGTATATCAAAGAAACAAACGTATTAAATACTAAACTTAATAAATTGTAAAATTATTAGAGTTATTAAACATAAATACTTACCATATTTACCGTTGCCCAAGAAGGGTACGGACGTGTCTGCCCGTTCAAGGTTCCTTGCAACGCCGGATCCGTGGTGAGTATGAAGACATTACTACTGGCATGGTAAGATCCAAGCGTAGATTTCGCAACTGTCCAATTTTGACCATCTCTCCTCGATCGTATTAGCAACTCCATCCACGCATTGATATGCTAATTTAATTAGAAAAAATATATATATATATATATATATATATATATATATATATATATATATATATATATATATATATATATATATTATTGGGCATTCTTTGAGCAAGATTTCTTAAATAAAGTATAAAAATTCAGTAGTAAACTTACTTCATCACACAACCCACCATCATGGTTACCAGCAAACTCAAAAGGGAGTAGGTCTACCCAAAACTTTGGATCCAAACTATAACCCTTTGTGTGGCAGTCCAAATAAATATATTCGAGTTTTTGCAAGAACGTGGGTAAGTTAGGATAAGTATCAGGTAACCGCCTTACCTAAATTGCCGAAAATAAAAAACAATATCAATATCAAAACAAACTTGTTAATTAAGTAATGTTGCAATTACCTTATTAGGGTCGACGTTATGAAACGAAAGAAAGTTGCCGGTATATTCAGCATGTGTAACCTCAACATCGTTGTCATTTGCAACGTCAAAATCAAGAGGGGGAATATCGGCCACGTCCGCAATATTTTTCCTCCGTCCAACCCGTTTCTTAGGCATGGCAGTAGTATCTGGCAAAGGCCCGTACGGGTCCTTCTGCCAAGGTCCAGGCCGGACATCTCGCTTCTCGTGATTCATGACAGCCTAGCACAAATAAATCATCATTTAATAGTTGCACATGCTTAGAATTATACAAGTTATTTTGAAAAAAGATATATATCTATGAACATGTGAATTTACCGGGATGAAGTGGCTAGGTACAGTGCCATGTGGTGGACCAGCTTCTTGCATATTATTACCCGACAATGAAGAAAATCCTAGAAATGGGATAGGGGTGAACGAGGTCGCATTGTTATGCGAAATCCCCTGATGAAAAGAAAGCGAATTCAACATTTGTTAATCGCACATAATTCAAAATATACAAGTAATTTGGAAAAATGTATATATTTACGGTAAGTATGAATTTACCGTGTTGACACGGCTACGTACAGGGGCCTGTGATGTACCAGCTTCATGCATATTAATACCCGACCACGGTGCAAATCCTTGTTGTGGCATAGGGGTAAACTGTGAGGCTACCTGTGGCGACAAATTAGGCAAACCGCGAAAGAAAGAACTATTCGGCGGACCATAACCTGCTGAACTAGCCTGCGCAAATCGAAGCATAAATTATTATAATGTTGCGTAACTTTTTAAATAAATTTTCTAACTAACAAAGAATTTATAACCAAACAAAATATACCTGTGTATTCGGAAATGTTTCACTGGCCTGGCCGAATCCCTACGTACAATATTAGAATGTTTATTCATTTATGAGGCAAATAAATAATTATGTGATAAAAAATAAATAAACTATAGTAGACTAAAAACATACCTTAGAGTTCGGAAACCCTGTAAATCCACTAACACCCCTTTGCTGGGTCTGAATCAAATTTTATATCGGAATAATAAACAACTACTTGTGGAATAATAAACAACTATTATTTAATATATGTATACGCTTCAAATTTAAAAACTTAAAATTACCTGCATGTAACCTAATAGTTGTTGTATCAAAGTCTCGTGTTGTTGTACTTTATCATTCAAAGCTTCAAATTGCTTATGTTTTTCCTCATATTCCGTTAATTTTCGATATATCTCTTCCGGAACGTCGTCTCGACTATAAGGGTCTGTGGGAGGGGGTAATGGCGGTGGTTGGGTACAACGACCCTCAAAGTATGCTAAGCTATGAACCCACCAATCCTCGTTACGCTTACGCTCATCGGGGAAAAGCCTTATAATAGGTTGCGTTGCCTATAAAGTGTGTGTATATATATATATATATATATATATATATATATATATATATATATATATATATATATATATATATATATATATCAATATTGTTATGGTATACATATAAAATATCGAACAATAAATTTCATTTCATATAAATTATATATAACAAGTACATGGCATGCTAAAATAATAACTCACCAAAAATTCACCGAGCATACTACGTTTAAACCTCCTCTTAAAACCCCAAGCACACGCTCTAGGATAGCGGTCTTCACGAGTAAAAGAATTAACAGCCCCGACTCTATAACTTTCCAATATCCAAGTCTAAAAACAAAGTTAATTGATTAATTTCTTTAAAATTATAAATAAACATAAAGAACAAAAAATATTAATAGGCGCACCTTAAAGGCCCATTGAAACCCCATCAACGTATACTTAGGGTTATTTACTTTACCATTAGCATCGGGCGGTGGCGGCGGTCTCGCATAAAAAGCTTCAAGACGTTTATCAACCGCTCCAGCTAACTGATCGTACAACGTTCTCCATACAACATTACCCCAAGGATACATGTTCCACGCATCCAAATTGTCTACAAAACTCCATATCCAATTATCGACTTTGTAATTAAACTCAAGCCCTAACAACACTAGCACCAACAGTCCTACCAAACTAAAGCGAACAGCATCATTAACGCTAAGTTTATCAAAGTCCTCGCTATAAAGCTTATGATACACCATTCCGACAGTTATGCTACAACCATCATATACGAATGAAAACACATGTCGCCTAAATGGAGTAGTACGGCCTTCTAAAAAGTCTTTAAATTCAATCCCAAATCGTAACCCCGTTACGAGGCAAAACTCCTGCCTACCAAATTTTAACTCGTACCCTCTTACATGATACGTCAAGGGAACGACTTCAGTGTCTCCCTGGGCAAGTTCCTCTTGACATAAACTAAAATAATGTACAAGGATACATGTCTCTTGCATTTTTGCTAAATCAAACAACCATCCAAAACACGTTCGCCTAAACATGGCATCCTTATTGGTATTTCTAAAATTTTCCTTAATGTCGTGAATCAACTTTAGCTTACTTCTACATGTAAGATCAACGGCAAAATCCTAAAAAAACATATAATATACATATACGTATTAACTATGCAAATAAGGATCAAAATCAAACAAATTTAAAAGAACAAATGTTGATATTTACCGGAACATCATTATTTTGCGCCATATTAACAACACCTCACAACCACCAACACAGCCACTACCACAGCACACAACCACCAACACCACAACAGTACAACACCTTACCTCCACCACACAACACCTCCACCACCACCACCACCAACACAGCCACTACCACAGCAAATAACCACCAACACCACGAGACCACCACCAACACAACACACCAGCCACAACTCAACCAGCTTCGGCAGCTGCACCAACACCACAACACTACCACCACTACCACGACAACAACACAAAAACAAGAATACTCCACCAGAAACAACCACCAAGATTCTTGTTTTCGAGAGAGATTCAAGAAAAGCTTAGCAATTTTTTTTTACGTATGAAAAAGAGGTAAAACAAACGGTATATAATTACTCCGGTGACAAAGTGTTGTCAATCAACCGGATTCTTGTTGATTTCGCTCCTTCCCCATGTAATTTCGCTGCAAAGCATACTCCAGATACGTTTTTTTGTTTTTAGTTAATGCTTTTGACACTTGTCGATTCCCCATATATTTCGCTGCATGGGGTAACAGAAATATGTATATAATTTTTTTTTATTAACGCGGGTCCCAAAATTTTGTATCTCGCTGCAAAGCAGCCAAGAAATACAAACATTTAATATTTTTTAATTTTCGAGTGGGCCTAATGCTCTATCTCGCTGCAAACAAAACAAGAAATACGAAAATTTAATTTTTTTTATATTCGGGTGGGCCCAAAAAAGAAGTGAGGTGAGTGGTGGGACCCTTTGCAGTGTATTTCGCTGCAAAGGGTATGTGAAATACATTTTTTTTATAATTTTTTATTCTAAAAATGACGAGATGCTGACACGTGTTGGTATTGAATTTCTGGTATACTTTGCAGCGAAATATGTGGCCTTTTTGGGAATAAAAAAAAACCCGCCTTGAAAAAGGTAACCAATTACTGCAGAGCCCTCTGCAGTAATTTTCGCTTATATTAAATTGTCATTGGTCTGTCATTTTCAAGCAAGTGTTGCGTTTGTAGAGTTTTTGAAATTGGCGATTTATTGGTTAGTTGATTTGTTTATGGGTTATGTTAACCGGACGGGGTCTATACCCGTAGGCCTGCAAACCCTCCCTAGTGGTGGGGCCCACATGGTAAAATTGTCTTTTTTTTTTGTCCGCTTATTTTGTCCAAAATATTCAAGTCCAAAACTAACACAAAAGTGCACTAAGTCTTTTTTTTGTCCACAAGTCCTTTTTTTTGTCCAAAATAATCAAGTCCAAACTAACAAAAAAGTGCACAACCAGAACCAAGTCCAAAACTGCAAACACAAACAAACAAACACAAACACAAACTAACACAAAAGTGTACAACTGCAAACACAAACAAACTAACACAAACACAAACTAACACAAACTGCAGGCTCGGATAATGGTTCTCGTCATCGCCTAAGTCCTTTTTTAGTCCAAAATGATTCAAGTCCAAACTAACACAAAAGTGCACAACCAAAACAAAGTCCAAACTGCAAACACAAACACAAACTAACACAACTACAGATTCGTCATCGCCTTATAGGCTCATACATATTTTTCCCCATTCATAGATTTGACTTTAGCAGTAAGCCAAAACTGTTTGATGTAGGAAACAAATATAGTAGGATTCACAGTGAGTGCGTACCTAAGAGAAGTAGCATTCAAAAATTTAACCATATCTGTGAGCCCTTCAGGACCCAACTCTTCATCTAAAACAACCACACTGTTGTGTTGCTCTGCCCAGGTACGTACACAATCCATAAATTAGGGTTTAGGGAAATTGGGGATAATTGATTTTGACAATGATGGAGTGTTATGGTTTGTGAGAACTTCAATTTGGAGCGTATAGAAACCAATTATGAAGATTAATTAGGTTTTAAACTGATTGGTAGAAGTTACACATACCACCCTTTCACTTACAACCGTAGCAGCATAACCCAGTCATCCACAACTAGCAGCAGAATGAAACAACTAGCAGCAGAGTGAAAATAAGCCAGCAGCAGAGTTGACTAATCAAACTTGGTCAAAAAGTCAATAACCTATAACAATTAATGCGCTTGATACTCCGTAATCCCTATAAAACCGGATCTTTTCCCTAATTCACCACAATCAAACCCTAATTACAATCAGAAATGCCAATCACACAATCAAATCTTCCAATCACCCAAATCAACTCATCAATAACAATGAAATATTCACCCGAAATTATCAACATCTCATCCGATTCTTCTTCTGAGGATGATTCGCCATTTGAAACATATGTCCCTCCCTTTCGTCCTCCTCACAATGGTTGTAGAACCAAGGAGCAAGCCAGAAAGAGGAAGCATGATCTTCCGGTCTTCAAAGATCTCCTACATTTGAATCAAACCCCAAGTACTTCGAGGGGTAAAGAGGTGATGTCCCCCAAGTCTCCATCGTCTTCATAATCATCAGAAGACCCTGCTTGGATCCCAATAAGACCACCATCTCCCAAGGAGCTTGTTTCCCCCTTCATCTACACATCATCAGATGAGGATGAACCAGACTACAATCCACCATCCACTCCAGAAAGACCATCATCATCAAGGCCATGATCCAAGACATCTACTAAAACAAGAAAGGCAAACCCTCCACTTCCTAAGGAGAGGAAGATTGTACTTGGACTTCCATGCCCTAGAAAATGATGTTTTAAGTCTTTTTATTGTAGGTTGTGATGTAACAGTCTTTTGTTATTTCAGAACATGATGTGGATGTACTCTTTTGTTGAATGTACTTTTGTGATTGATGAATGAAATCCTTTGAATTTCTGCTTAATAATCTTGCAAATCATCAATTCTCAACTTATCCTGCAAAATGTTAGTCCAAACACTACAAAGTATACAAGAAAATATACTAGCAGTAGAGTACATTGCAACTTAATCACTTGCTTCTTAAGAAGCAGCAGAAACAGATGAGCAATCATCACAAGACCTTTACACGTTTTACAAAAACAATAAGAGATAAGTTTTTCAAAGATTAATCATACCAATGTTTGCAATTAAGAATTGAAATCTTCCTACATCAAAGTGTTTAGTGAGAAGATTAGCAACATTGTTATCAGTATGAATTTTGACAATTTGAATTAACTTCTTTTCATAGCAATCCCTTATGAAATGATGTCTTATCTCAATATGTTTTGTTTTGGAATGAAAAACAGCATTTTTAATTATGCAAAGTGTGCTGTTGTTATCAATATGAATTTTGGTGTTCATGAAATTGTACCCATAATCCAGTAGTTGGTTTTGCATCCATAGCACTTGACCACAGCAACTTGAAGCAGCTACATTCTCAGCTTCAGTTGTAGAATTTGCAACCACTGTTTGTTTCTTGCATTGCCATGACACCAATCTGTTTCCAAGAAATTGACAACCTCCATTTATAGACTTTCTATCCAAGTAAGCACCAGCATAGTCACTGTCTGAATATGCCACCAAATCAAAAGGTGAATCCTTAGGATACCATAGGCCCAATTTAGGTTGATGCCTTAGATACCTAAAAATCCTCTTCACTGCATTTAGATGTGATTCTTTGGGACAAACTTGGAATCTTGCACAGGCACATACAGCAAACATGATATCAGGCCTTGATGCTGTAAGATACATCAATGAGCCAATCATAGACCTATACAAGTGAACATCTACTTCTTTTCCATTTTCATCCTTCAACAAAGGTTTGTTGGTATCCATGGTTGTCTTGGCAGGCTTAGCATCTTCAAATCCAAACTTCTTCAAAATGTCATTAACATACTTATCCTGACTAATAAATATGCCATCTTTCTTTTGAACCACCTGTAGTCCCAAGAAGAAGTTGGGTTCTCCCATTGAACTCATTGCAAACTTATCCTTCATAAGCTTCTCAAAATCAATACACATTGCCCTGTTTGTTGAACCAAAGATGATGTCATCAACATAGATTTGTACCAGCAAAATATCATCTTTTTGTCTTTTGAGAAACAAAGTCTTGTCAATCTTTCCTCTACTGAACCCAAAGTCTAACAAATATGTTGACAAGGTATCATACCAAGCTCTGGGAGCTTGATGTAGTCCATACATTGCTCTATTCACCTTGTAAACTTTGTCAGGAAAATCAGGGTCCTCAAAACCTGGTGGTTGAGACATATAAACTTCTTCTGTAATGGTCCCATAAAGGAAAGCACTTTTTACATCCATCTGATACACCAAAAAATCTTTGAATGAAGTATAAGCCAAGAATATTCTAATGGCTTCTATCCTTGCCACTGGTGCAAATACCTCATCATAGTCAAGTCCCTCTTGTTGTGTGTATCCTTGAGCTACTAGCCTAGCTTTATTTCTGATGACTATCCCTCTTTCATCTCTTTTACATCTGAAAACCCATTTAGTACCAATAAACTTTGTTGAAGAAGTTTCTGTATCCATGGAACTTGGAAGAAAGTGTGAGCCCAAGAAAGTGAGCTACTTAGAAGAAAATATAAGCAGATGGCATGCATGAGTGAAAAACAGATGGCATGCATGAATAAACAGATGGCTGCTTCAACAAAGGTTATTACTTTGCAAGAATAAACAGATGGCCGGCATGCATGCATGCATGGGTGAAAAAACAAATAAAGAAATAATAAATAATAAATAATTTATAAATTAAAATCTTTGAATTAAAAAAAAAGTCGGTCACCACTGTGATATTTGGGTCATGTCTGGTCGCCAGAGATAGAAAGCTGATGTGACAGTGGATGACTTGTGTCACCACTTTGTTTAGCCTAGCCTGACGGTGATGGATGGGTGAATTTGTTGGTGTAGGTATGGAAATAGAGAAACAAATGGGCTGGTCATGAAATGGTGGTGGTGGACCACATTATAAAGTCTTGTGAAATGACTAAGGCTGAACACAGTAAGGAGGGTTAATCCCTCTCATTTTTTCTGTCACGTCAGCTTTTTTCCTTCAGCGACCTTCAAGTGATTGAGTGCTCCAATAAGGGCGACATTCATCATTTTTTTTTCTTTTAACAACAAATTTAAATTTCATTAATAATTAAAATATTAAAACAATGTATTGCGTTGACATAAAATATTGAAGTTGGTTTTTAGTGACCTTATAATAATTGCCAACCATTCATTAATTCTATACGTAAAAAATTTAGGTTCAAGACATTTGGCATGGCACGAGTCAAGTTGTAAACAAATAGGTGCAAGTGACTTACCAATTTCATGTTATATATGTATGATATGCTAGGATTCTAGGAAGCAGGGCTTCAGATACATGTATGTAAACAAATAGGTGCAAGTGACACCAATTTTGGCTCAAGATATTTGTATGTAAGGCTTCAAATATCTGTAAGTTTGGTAAACCCTTAGTTCGGTCGACCAAACAGTTTAATGAAACCCTTTAGTTCTTTTCTTTGATCACATGATCAAGAGAGGGGAAAAGGAAAAGTTTGGGTTTTGAGGAGTGTTTTTAATGAATGATTAATCTCCTAGATTGCCTTGGTATGTATAAGATACCAAGAAGAGTTCTAATAGGATTAGGAACCTTCTTAAGTTTGACAAAAAAACACAAACACGCCCCCTTAGATGGTGGTCTGTCGATCCCTACACATTGGGATTCAGGTTTTGCTTTTTGTCATTAATATCCCCTTAGTATTTATCTCGGATAAATATAAAACTATGTTTAATAGCTGTTTAATCCCTTAATGTAATTAACATCGTATTTTCATTTCCACGTTACTTTTATTACACTTCCTAACTCGTTTCTTATTTCCGCTTGCATTGTTCAATTTAGTGTGCACTTGTGTGAGCCTTCAACATTTCCGTGAAGGCTAGTTGTGAAAGTTGTTGTTTGGTTGCACATAATCCTTTCAGACTCCCACTTGTGCAAACTAACAACTTAGGATCTGCTTCTACGATACCAAGATATCCCGAGCAAGATATTGAAGAACTCAACTCACATTAACCGATTCAATACCTAGGTAGTGAGTTATGAATATTAGCAACACCTCAACTGAGTTTGGGTATATGACTATATCCCTTCGTACTTTATGATATTTTTGGAAAGTACTAGACATATGGATGTATATTCTCGTAATACTTTCGTCATTTCTTGTTTT
>JARVZY010003494.1:0-28962 GCA_030686995.1 Artemisia argyi | reverse complement strand
AGTAGATAAGAGTAGAGAATAATTAGGGGACGTTACATGTCATGATTTTGTAATTAGCAGGATGAGTTACGAAGATAGAGACTTAACAAACCGAAGGTGGTATCATTTAGTTAAGGGACTAAAACCGAAATGCAACAGCGAAACATGAAATTATTTAATACTCAGAAAACTTCACAGGGAAGAAAATGTAATTCACTTAACATATACCACAAAAGCATCTTGCTAGTTTAAAGTATTAATTTAGTTTATTGCCTTTAAGAAAAATAACCACAAAGGCATTCAGACAGACACAAACACATAGTGAACATGGCTAAACAACATGAAGAAGAAGTGATTCTACTAGATTTCTGGTCAAGCATGTTTGGTATGAGGGTCAGAATAGCTTTAGCTGAAAAGGGTATCTCATATGAATACAAGGAACAAGATTTGATCAATAAAAGCCAGCTTCTTTTGGAAACAAATCCGGTTCACAAGAAAGTCCCGGTTCTTATTCATAACGGCAAACCGGTCTGTGAGTCTGGTATCATTGTTGAATATATTGATGATGTTTGGAATGATAAAGCTCCTTTGTTTCCTGACGATGCTTATGCTAAAGCTCATGCTAAGTCTTGGGTTGACTTTATTGACAAGAAGGTAACCAACTTTGACTTTTCAGTTGAATATTTATGCTTATACTTTAGTAGGTTATAGTTGATTCATTATTCAAGATAATTGCTAAGACTCTGATTTTGGATGTTTTAAATTAATGAATAGTTGCATGATTGTCTTAGGTGGTGTTTCGTGTTTGCAACAGCTTATTATGACAGCTTATGCTTGTATTTATCAAAACAGGGTATGATGTGATAATGTTTGGATTTTCTTTATCAGTTGGCTTATAAAAACAGAAGCCTTACCAACTAAGCAAATCTTTTTAGAAATAAGATGATAAGCATAAGTTGATTAGCTCTATTTGAAGACTTAAAAGTGCTTATTAGCTTATATATGCTTAACTAAATACCCCCTTAAAACTTCATTCGTTTATTGTGTTTTAATCATATAATAGGCGGTTATGATGGTGTTTGGTTTGGCTTATATAAACTGCTTATTATATTATACCTGAGTGAAACAAGCTGTTTTGAGTTATATAGCCAGTTGGAAACTGCTTATTAAGAAGTTTTAGTAATACATAAGATTTCTGAATTTTGTTGCCCCCCACTCCACCCAGATGACCGTATCGTTTGGTCAAGGAATGTTTTTTTTTATATACATATTAGGGGGTGTTTACTAAATTAAGTGGTTATATATAAAGGTCTATATTAGCCTCATATTGGAGAGAGGCAAGCTTTAATGCCTCTCCCAATTAAGAGCCATTAAAGGTTTTGGGGCTTGGCCGCTTGGGGCTCACTTTTCTCTCCACTAAGAGAAACCCCTTAGTTAAAAGTCTTAAACCAGTGATTCTAGAAACTCAATTTGTAGTTTTACAGTGAGGATATTGTTTGTGTATGGAAATGTAGCTATACCAAAGCGGGAGAAATTTGTACACGACAAAAGGGTATGAACATGAAGCATCTAGAAAAGAGTTCATAGATTGCCTTAAATTGATTGAAGGAGAGCTTGGAGACAAAACTTACTTTGGAGGTGAAATGTTCAGCTATCTTGATTTATCTTTGATCCCTTTTCATTCATGGTTTCAAGTCTATGAAATATATGGGAACTTGAATCTTGAACATGAGTGCCCTAAACTTATTGCTTGGGCTAAAAGGTGTGTTGAGAACAAGGAAAGTGTATCTAACACTCTTCCCGACATGTCGAAAGTATTTGGCTTAGCTCAATCACGGAGGAAGAGATTTGGACTCGATGAGTAGAACTAATGGCATATAAAGCCTTTTATATTGTGGAACTTAGATGTGCGTGCATGCGTTTTTGTGTTTTTGATAGAAGAAAGTTAAGGTATCATTCTGGATCTTCTGTAAAATAAAGGTAGAAACTCTTGCTCTTAAACAGTCTGTATTTCTTGTATTTTTAAGTGCATTTCTTGCTATGATTACATTTTATATGTTTTTGACATTTTATGGGGGTGATTAAATGTTTGTGAGTTTAAAGTCCATTGAATAGTAAGTGATGTTGGGGAAGTAGTAGTTCCTGTAGGATGGATCTTGGAATCATCAGAACTTCCTCAACAAGCTTCTCTTTTTAACTTAAAGTTATTGTATGCCACCACGCCTGCAATGGATGGATCAACAATCACGGTTTAGTATTTATATTCTTCCAACTACTTTATACTGTTAATAGATGAACTTGGGTTCGGATCATCCCAAACACGCTAATTGGGTCAACTAAAAAGTCAGTTAAAAACTGAATGGGTCATAGGGAATGTCGCTCAAAATAATATTTAGTCGATTGAAGCACCTTTATTGTTTTATATACAAGGATTTAATTTATCATTGCAAGGATTGTAAATCTGTTTCTATAAACAAAGGTAGTGATTAATGTAAAAAATGGACAAGAAATTGTTGGCGCGTCAAATAAATCTGACCCAATCCATTCTAAATCGACCCATTTAAAAGCGAGTGTGTTTCAACCCTATAACCAACCCATCTTATGGCCTATGTTTCCATTTATAGTAACCAGAGACTGCCTATGGCATAAACGAGGAAATCAACCAAAGGAGAGCTTTGTGTCAGCAAAGAGAATGACAAACAGTGACATGGCCACCCAGTCTTTAGTATCCCCAACAACAGGAACGGTTAATGTGCTTGTACATTAAATCACAAGGAAAACCAATAATGAGTGTAGAAGTACACAAGGATTTGAAAATCAACACAAAAAGTGAAATATCCATGGCTATATATTTGCTATGGTTACAATCTTCTGTTTTACCTTTTATGTAGTTGATAACATGACACATGTTTGAGACTTTCATATAGATAAAAGTCAATGTCAGTGACTACACGGTTCCTTTAGAAGAAATCTTTGAACTTTCGGAACTATGTATACCGGTCATTCTTCTAACATATTTTGTATTTTGATGCTAACATTGGGGATGGTCTAAGGTAACAATGGTTATTTTTTAACCTTTTGCAAAGCGCAAGGACTAAAATGTTATTTACTCAACTTTTTACAATAAAGGTACTCTAGATACTTGATTAATATGTCACCCCATGCATCATATTACCCCACACATGTAAAGTATATGTAGTCAACATTCATACAACAGAAACAAATACTAGTAGGGAGCAAACATCACCAAAAATGGAAGAAGAAGATGAAGTCATACTACTGGATTTCTGGGCAAGCAGGTACGGTATGAAGGTCAGAATAGCTCTAGCTGAAAAGGGTATTCCATATGAATACAAAGAACAGGATTTGATGAACAAAAGCCAGCTTCTTTTAGCCATGAACCCGGTTCACAAGAAAATCCCGGTTCTTATTCACAACGGCAGACCAGTCTGTGAGTCTGGCATCATTGTTCGATATATCGATGATGTTTGGAATGATAAAGCTCCTTTGTTTCCTTCTGATCCTTATGCCAGAGCTCGTGCTATGTTTTGGGCTGACTTTATTGACAAGAAGGTAACTGACTTTGACTTTTCTTTATTTTACATTGAGGAATGATTGTCTTAAAGGGTTTTTGGGATTGATTATGAAAATGGTATATTTTCTTATTTTGTTTTGCTATTATGATTTCAAGTAATAAAAACTTTGTCTGATTTAAAAGGCTTAACCGATTATTTTGCTAATTGTTTTTAATAAGCATCTTGAAATTACTTTGAGCAGTTTTAATGTGCAAATTTAAACACCTTAAATATGTACTGTAATGAGTTTGGATTATTGTTTCAAGCAAGGTTTCTATTTACATACCGTCATATCATGTTAGCTTCAAGTCATAAACTTTCTGTCAATCACTGATTCAAGAAATTCAGCTCATACTATAACAATGATCCAATCGGGAGTAATCGCAAAATAACTTATAATCTTCCCACTGATGAGTGATATGATCTTGGAGACTTGGATCATGCAATAATGCGGGTTTGGAAATGCAGCTAAACCAACTTGGGAAGAATTTGTACACAACAAAAGGGGAAGAACATGAATCATCAAGGAAAGAGTTCTTAGGTGGCCTTAAATTGCTTGAAGGAGAGCTTGGAGACAAACCTTACTTTGGAGGTGAAAGTTTCAGTTTCCTTGATTTATCGTTGATCCCATTTAATTCATGGTTTCTGGTATACGAAATGTATGGGAAGTTGAATCTTGAACACGAGTGCCCTAAACTGACTGCTTGGGCTAAAAGATGCGTTGAGAACAAGAAAAGCGTGTCAAACACTCTTCCTGACAAGTCAAATATCCTTGCTTTTTCCCAAGATAGGAGAAAGAAATTGGGACTCGACTAGTAGAACTCATAGCGAATAAAGTCCCTATGCTCTTGAATATTAGATTAATATGTGTTAATGTGTTTTCTTGATAGAAATTACCTACTGTGTTACGTAGCCGGGTCTAAATAAAAATTGTCACACGTTATGTGGCAAAAGGTTAATAACCGGTAACCTGAACCCGCCCACAATCGGCTTGCCTTTCCATAATGTGGGGGGCATACATGACTCACTCACCGATTGTAAAAGATTGTCACATGTACAATAATAAAGATCTTATATCTGTTGTATTTTCATATAGTATGCACTTCTTTGCTCTGTTCACATTTCACTAAATCCATCTGTTTTATGAGGTTGATTACGTAGCTGTAAGTTTTAATTCTATTTAACCGTAAGTGATATCGTGGATATTTTTGAACTTTAGGGATTTTCTTCAATCTTCATATGTTTCTCTCTTAAATTTGTGGTTTCTGTATGCAGCTACACCTGTAATGGCTGCATCAAAGATTTCACAGTTTATAATCACTTGTCATTTCACAATTTCAACCAATTCACAAATTAATGGGCTGATTTGGGTTGTGATTTATCTCAAACAGGTCAAATAAAAAATTCGGATAAAAACTGGACAGGTTCATAGGGGTTGAAAGTCGCACAAAGTATGTTTTTAGATGGTTTTTGAGATTACTAATACAAGTTTTCTAGTGTTTAGGTAATTTGTTTATCTACGTGTATTTAAGTAAAGAAGCACTTAAGGGAGGGATTGACCCTCATTTTATCCGACACATCATCTTTCTTTCTCCGGCAACTAGTTGTCACAGTAAGGCGACCTACACTACAAAAAACATACCTAACAAAAATTCATTTTCTACACGCACAAAAAAGAAAAAAGTTGTCGATCGCTTCAGCGACCTTCATCCAAAAAAAAAAAAATTCAATCGATCGATTCCCCACAGCAAGGTGATCTAGATCATTTGGTGGATTGATTGCCAATCACTTACTGCATGCAGCCTAAAATGAGCAGACTGAGACATAAGCACAATAACACATAATATCATTTAACCTCTAAGTAGATACATTTCCTAAATTGCTTTTAATTTAGATGTAGATTAGTACGGAGTATTTCAATAATGCGAAAATTCTGATATTAGAATAGTCGCTCAACTTTTATATCTTTTCTAGACAAAAAAATAAAAAATAAAAAATAAAAAATAAAAAAAAATGCTATTCTCAAAATAGATCGAGCGACTTGCGATTTTTTTACTTTTGATAAGAAGGTGCCAAGTGTCACCAAAAATTTTGTGCCAATTCTTTTTTTATTCCTCATGTGTAAACTATTGTTTCAGGTACTTTTCGAGCGACCTAAGTTAGACTTTTGTGTACTTTAAGCATAGATTTAACTACATTTTTGGTCCTTGTGGTTTGTTGGATATTTTATTTTTGGTCTAATTTTTCAAGAAGTTTCTAATCCAGTCCAAAAGTGATACTTTCTTTCCATGTTTTGTCTAATTTGTTATTGACGGTTAGTTTGACTAGTTAACCAACATATTATTATTATTAGAGTTGAGTTATTTCAAAAACCATACTTTACTCACATACCAAGGGACAAATATGGATCATTGATTTACTTTTGATCAATGGTTGAGATCAAAACAGATACTACTACTAAAAAACACGGAGGGGCAATTAAGTAAAATCATACATCCAACAAACACCACTAACGCATTTCATTTCCTCACAAAATCGCTCACCAAACACACACTAAAAACACACACTACTCACGCAAATTCAAACCGATCAAAATCAAACCCTAGAAAACACCAGATCTACCAAAATCTCACCGGAAAAAATGGCGGAAAGCGGCGGAGATGATATAGCACAGAAAATGACGGAGAAAAAGAAGAACAAAAATACGGTTAAAAAACCGATTAAAGGTATACTTATACATTTCAAACAACAAATTTACTATCTCTTACTATCATATATGTTTTAAATATTGATGCGTACTATGCATAGAGAGTATACTGAAGATGTTATGAATTTACATTGATTATTGAATGTTTATGCAAGTTATTGTGATTCTGTGAAGAAATAAGTAACTAGAAATTAGGTTTTCAAAGTTAACATACTAAATAAGTGGATATTGAAATAAAAAAAACAGATTAGAAGAATTTACTGAAGGCTTAGCCGCAGAAGACGCCTTCGGCGATGCGGCTAAGCCGCAGAAGAAGGAAAAGCCAAAGGCGTCTTCTGCGGCTTAGCAGCAGAAGACGCCTTCGGCTATGCCAAAGGCGTTCGTTGTGGCTAAGCCGCAGAAGAAGGCATTGGCTGCGGCTAAATCGCAGAAGAAGGAAATGCCGAAGGCATCTTCTGCAGCTAAGCCGCAGAAGACGCCTTCGGCTATGCCAAAGGTGTTGGCTGCGGCTAAGCCGCAGAAGACGCCTTTGGCTTAAATGAAAACACATTTGGCATACACAAAGGCATAGGATGCGGCATATATGTAAATGCCTTTGGCATACACAAACACTACGACTTTGGACTAGAAAAAGCCATAGGATGCTGCTTAGTCTATATTTTATCACATATGATATATCAAAAATATTCACCTATAAATAGATTAAGTTGATATTGAATGCATTTTATCCCATATGATATTGAAAAAAAACACTTGTCTTAACTGCAGTGATAGCCTTCGGCTTTGCCGAAGGCTATCAATGCAGCTAAGCCTTCGAAAAAAAAACTGATAATGTACCTTAATTGGTCTACTTGAACATAATTACTAAACATGCGTGTTTTAAAAATGTACATAAAGTTAAAGCAAACGAAACAGATGAGGTGGAAAAAGTAATAACAACATTGCCGTTCTTAAAGTCATCCGCAAAAGAAAGACAAACTGCAAAAGGTATATTTTAAATGCTTTATCATATATGATATTTCATATTTTTTTTCAAATAACATGCTTTATCACATATGATACTTGATTTTATTTGTATTTGTTATTGGTTTATCACATGTGATAAAATTTTAATATTTTTTTGCAGTACATATACAAGATGTAGAAGACATGGAAATAGAAAGGGAGGAAGATGATAACAACAAAAAGCATGCAGAGCCAAAAAAGAAGGAAATAAAAAAAGAAGTTGTTCAAAGAGAAAAAAAGAGATATGTGATGACCAAGTGTATGACAAGAGGGCGTGCACAGAAAACAAAAAAAGAAGCAGCAAAACCTGCTACATCTTCTAAGAGTTTGAAAAGGCAAAACACTAAAAAATCAAATGAAGAAGCAGAAAGTAGTCAAGAACGTGAAGAGGAGGAGGAGGAAGGAAGCGAAAAAAATGAGGAAGAGAAAAAGTGAACAAAAAAGAGAAAAATAGAAATTAAAGAAAAACAAGATGATGCAGAAGAAGAGAATGAGGACGAGGAGGAGAAGGAAAGCAAGGTTGTCAAGGCCAAAAAGGAAAAACCGAAAAAAGAAAAACAAAGAAAAGCAACCAAAAAGGTGATATACCCAACCTGCATTACAAGGTCATCACCGAAAGCCATGTCTGATGCCATGGCTGGTTTAACAGAACTAAGAAAGAAATGTCTCAGAGATATTGGTTTCGAAAGATACATAAACTTCCCGATAACTGAACTTCCAAGTGCTTTGATATACCACGTGGTTGATAAATTCCATCCACCAAGCATGGAATTGAGATTAGAGAAGGGCTCAATAAAGGTAACAAGACAAAAAATCAATGACATGCTTGGTGTGCCAATGGGAGCAAACAAATTGGAAGAGCTAGAAGAAAGAAATCATGACGATCCTTTCATCAAAAAATGGGAAAAACAATACTCTCAAGTGAACAAAATCACACCAGCTGCAATATCAACGGAGATATCTAGCACATTCAATGCTGATTTCATCTTCACAATAAACTTCTTGACACTCTTTGCTAGCACGATGGGAAAAGTTGATAATGGTGCAAAGGTGTTTAAGACAGTGTTAAAACATGTCAAAGAAAGTGATGAAATTTCAGATATTGACTGGTGTGGATACATAATGGATTGCTTAGAAACAAGTAAGCAGAATTGGGAAAAGGTGAAGATTGGTGACTACTTTTATGGGCCAGCAACCTTCCTCTGCGTAAGTTGTTCTACATGTTTCTATACATTTATCAAATGTGATTCAATACTATACAAATATTACAATCTAACACAAATTTATTTTTTGTATGAAAAAGCTGTTGTACTTGGACTCAACAAAATTCCCAGCATTTCAAGTTATGCGTCATCGTCCAGCACTGAGAAGTTGGAACACGCAAGCAATGAGGAAGAGGATTGGGATGGAAATGAAGGAAGAGTGTCTGGGGAAGCTTGATCATCACGAAGAATTTGATCCAAACGAAGAGAAAACAGGTCTCAATTTATACAAGGGAAATGATGTGTCGATGAACCATTGCCACCAAAGAGACCAGAAACCATAGAGGTTTACCTTCTATTTTGATTGCTATATAAATTGATTGTGTTATAAATTGCAGCATAGCCTTCGGCTATAACCGAAGGTTATGCCTGCGGCTTAGCCATAGTCAATGCCTTTGGCTAAAGACGCCTTGAATAAATGATTTGAAAAAAACATGTGAATTATCATATATGATAAACCTATAAAAAATACAAAAGAAAATCAAGTATCATATATGATATAACAAATGATTTGAAAAAACATGTGAATTATCATATATGATAAACCTATAAAAAACACAAAAGAAAATCAAGTATCATATATGATATAACAAATGATTTGAAAAAACATGTGAATTATCATATATGATACTTCAAATGTTTTTGTAAAATAAAAAATATCACATATGATTTTAAATATAGATTAAAAAAAATAATACATATTACTAATTTTACAGGAGTTTATTGAAAGAATAGAAGAGAAGTTTGAAATCATAATAGATGAAAGGAAACAGCTAGCTGATGATGAGGGAGGGTATGATTAAGTTCAAAGGAGACAAGCAGTTGTTAGGCTTAAGTAAAAGATACAAATCAATGTTCAAAGAGATAGACATTTATATTGATGAAGAAAAAGAAGAAAATAGTGAAGAAAGCAACAGTGATGATGGAGACACTGATGATGGAAGTGATCATGGAAGTGATGATGACAATGAGAAGGATAAGGAAGATGAATCTAAAGATAGAAAAGAAGAAAATGTCAGTCATACTACAGATGAAAGCGGGAGTGAAGAAGAGAATGGAAGTGACGAAGAGAATGAAAGTGAAGAAGAGAGTGGGATTGAAAATGAAGAACGTGAGAAGAAAAATAAAATGCAAAAGGAAGAAAAGAGTGAAGAAGAGAGTGGCAGTGAAGAAGAGAGTGAGACTGAAGATGAAAAGAAAACAGGTGTTGAACAAGAAAAAATAGAGGAAAAAGAACATAGGGAAGAAGAGGATAAGATGGAAACAGAATTGGAGACGGAAAAACAAGTTCCGGTTGAGAAGGAAACAGAAGTGGAAAAGGAGATAGAAAAACCAGTTGAGAAGTTAAAGGGAAGCCCAATTCATTCTTTTGAGACACTAAAAAAACAGGGCATCGATGAAGAAAGTCCAGAAAAGATTTCCAAAAAAGAACAACCATCATCTATGACAGGAGGAGATGACCTAGATGCCTATTTCGCTGTGGATGATAATTATGAAACCTTTATGAGTCAAGCACAAGAAAATTTGGAAAAGATTAATCAATCACAACAGAAATCGACAAAAACCACAGCAAGAAAATCCACCTCACCGCAACAAAAAATGACAACAAGAAGAATGAAATCAATTTCACCACCAACTTTCAATCTTGGTATAAGCCCAGTTAGCAACAAACCTGAAGTTCAAACTGACACGGTAGCAAAAGAAAAACACCAATGATTGAAAAAGCGGCTGCAATTGAAACACCAAAGAATCCAAAAAGGACGAGAAATCAAGTTGCTGAAGAAGCTAAAGAGGAAGAAGAGCGACTTGAAAAAAGAGCAAAAAAGCCTTCAAGATATCTGGTTTCACCATATATGAACAAGAAAACTGTCATAAATACACCATCTCAGCCAGATGAATTGACAGTAAGCAATGCTCTATTCTCCATGCAAGGAAATCCATAGTAAGCATGCTTTATACTATTAAAGAATCAAATGAATAAAAAGTGTGAAATTGTGCTAAAAATATATCTAACTATGCTTTTATCTATTTGTGTAGCGAATTTATATTTCAAACAGAATGGGCATAGGGCGCAGCAACACACAGAGACAACATGCAAACACTAACACCACAATTAAAAGTGGACTCTAGTGTAATCGACAGCTTTGCTTGTATTTTAAGCTATGAAGAAACAATCAACAACAGAGGAGGAAAGATCAAACAGTATTTTCACACGGGAATACTTGTAAGTTACCTAAAAAATTAGAACTTAATTGCTAAAATCTTAAATTTGTTTCTTTAACATATGTTGATTTATAAAAACAGACAACACAAATAGTGCAAGCAAAAAAGGAAGATCAAGAGAACCAGTATGAAGAGTTTTGTGCAAACTTGACAACCGTGTTTAAAGGCAATCCAGAAGATAAATCAATGGATCATGTGGAATTGGTAAAAAAATAATTTGACTTATTATGAAAAAAGTTTTACTTGTATTAAAATGAATCTGATTGTTCTTAATCTATTTATACAGGCATTCTTCCCAATAATTGCACATGAACACTTTTATCTGGTTGTTTTCAATCTACTCAAAGGTACTTCTGTCATCCTTGACAACTCCAACTCAGGGGCGACTTATGAATCAAAATACTCGAAAGAATGTGACATTCTGGTAAGTAATTACAGATTATGCTCAAGTAACGACGCGTACTGATTTATTATTGTGTTTTCACTATCACATATATGGGGAAAAAAGTATCACATGTGATACAACAAATGATTTGAAAAAACATGTGAATTATCATATATGATAAACCTATAAAAAATACAAAAGAAAATCAAGTATCATATATGATACAACAAATGATTTGAAAAAACATGTGAATTATCATATATGATAAACCTATAAAAAAATACAAAAGAAAATCAAGTATCATATATGATATAACAAATAAAAACAATGTGATGTTCTAGTAAGTGATTAGATATTATAAATTTACATTGAAGGGTCTTATTCAGCTAAGCCTTCGGCTTAGCTGTAGCCGAAGGCGTCTTCTGCGGCAAAGCCGCAGAAAACGCCTTCGGCATATGAGATAATGAATTGTCTTTGTTAAAATGAATTTTCTATTTTGTGTAGAAAAAACTGTTTTCAAGATATCTGGAATCCCACAAGCATAAAAAAGCATCTGACATAGCGAAAAAAAGACAACAGTGATGAAGCTAAAGTGGGGAACAACACAGAATGTCATTGATTGTGGTATTTTCGTAATGATGCATATGGAGCACTATGGTGGAGAAACTTTGAAGAACTGGAACTTTGAATTTCCAAAAGAAGGAAAAGAACAGCAGTTGGAGATAATAAGAATGAGAATCAAGTATGCAGCCAAGATGTTAACGCATGAACTGAACAATCATCGAGAAATGATAAATGAAGAAGCACTTGAGTTTGCAAAGAAACACACAAACAAGGAAGAGTTGCAGAAATTGATAAGAGAAGAGATTGGAAACAAGAAGGAAGAGCAGAAAAGGAGCATGTTGCAAGTGCAAAATGATGGAAAAGGTTAGCAGTTAGTGGTGGAAAATTCAGAAGCAGGACTAACAACACAAAGAATAGAAGGACGGGGGCGTACAGAATCTTTTTGGGGCAACTAATGCAGATTAAGATCTAATTTCTTTAGACTTTATTATGTAATATCGTATGCCATATAATATGGCTTAAACATGTTAAAACAATGTCTTATTTCGTATGTCGTATGCTAGAATATCACAAGACAGTTTAAATTTCCAGGTAGGATAATGGTTTAACTTTCCAAGTACTACGTTGCCATCATTTGTCAAGAAATGAAAAAGGCGAAACATTTCTGGATGTGATTTTGAATGTCTTGTTTAAGTTTTTATTGCACAAATTGATAAATCAATTCTAATGGCTGTTGTTTATCGATAATCGACTCTGTTTTATAGCACACTGCAAAAAAAAGTATCATACATAAATATCATATATGATAATACACTTAAAAAATTTGCTTCAAAATTTTATCATATGTGATAACTGAAACGAAAGAAACAAAAACACTTGAACAAAATCATAATATACTCTTCTTTAAAAGTTATCATATATGATAAATCAAAATGGAAAAAACCAAGTATAAAATCATATATGATATCAGAGAATTATCATATATGATAACACACCTAAAAAAATTACTTCTGGATTATCATATGTGATAACTCAAATGAAAGTAACCAAAACTCTAAAAAACAATCAGCAACAATCTGTTTCATATAAAAACTCAGTAATAATCAAACAATCATGTCTAGGTCTGTTACTCAAATTTCTTCAACACAATCCGACAAAACAAATAATAATCAAAGAAATTAAAAAAAAATATGAAGACGATTTATGTTGAAATTCATGCTTGATCCAAGACCTCTCCTCTTGTAACTTCTGATTGATCCAAATCCCCTTCCCTTGTAACTTCAAATTGATCCAACTCGGCCTCTTCTGCAAACTTTTTTGGGCACGTCCTCCTGTTGTGACCATCTATCTCTCCACATAACGAACATGCATTCCTGTTCTTTGAATTCTTTTCAAGAGCTTGCTCTTTACCTCCTTTTATGCGCATCTTTTTACGGCCTTTAGGATTACCAAGAGCTGGATTGTTAATGGTTTTTTCAGCTGGCTTCGGGACTCCAACAAGTTCCTCCAAATTGTCAGCCTTGTTCTTAGAAGGAGGATTTGGGCAATCAGCCTCGACATCAATCTTTAGCAACCTCAACTTTTCAACAAAAGAAGACAACCTTGCCTCATCTTTACTCAACATATGGATACAGTGATCAACAATGGAACTTGCCTCATTTGCATAATTCTCAACAATCTCATTCTTCTCACCATATCTGTTCCGTTTGTTCCTCAAAGCAGCAGGTATAAGGTTCTTTGTCCAACGCCTCAGTATGTATTGACTTGGAATCACTTCAATATTGGCGTTCTTAAACACACAAAAAACATGCCTGCATAATATTCCAACTCGAAGAAAAAGCTGACAGGAACATACAACTGATCCATCCTCTTGGTTACGCAACACCTTAATGGGCAAAAAAGAAAGAAGATAGTAAAAAATCATATATGATAAAACAAAAGAAATAAGGTAGTAAAAAATCATATATGAAAAAAAAAAATAAACAATATTTTTTTAAGTTGCTAACATACCTTATATAATCCGTCAACTCTATAAAACAGGTTAACTGGCTCTTCTTCTTCAGCTTTATCGTTATCCTTACCTTTATCCTTAACTCTCTTCCTAGCTTTCTCTCTCAACTTAGCTTTCTTCTTCTCCATTAGTGCATCAATAAATTTTGTTTCTCTAATAACAGAGACCTCAGATCCTTCAACCAAGCTTTTGGTTTCTATTTGACAATACCATGTGCCTGCAAAAATCTCTGCTTGAACAAGCTCGAACAGAGGACGAGTAAAAACCTTCGAAGCATGACGTTCAATCTTAAGATAGGTTCTAAACTTCGGAACAGAATCAATAGTCTTATGATCAAGCCTCTCTTGTATATGCCTCTGCTTTTCCATTGCCGTCTCAAAACAATTCATAAAATTCATAAGAGTGGAACCTTGATTCGTAAAATGAGAGAAAAAGGAGTTCTCACTCTCAGATCTAGACGTCGTCCTCATTAAACCACACAAGGGGGAATCAATAAAATAAGCAGGAATCCAACACGAACGTATATTAAACATCTTTGTTAACCACTTATGATTCTGTAAACTAAACTCATCCAATAACTTTGACCATCTATCCTCAAACTCCTCCGGACCGATATACATATTCCATACAATTTGATTAAACTTCTTTTTAAAGTCGGTATCATCATAGATTTTAGAACATATCTGTAAACAAAACAAATAACATCTGATTTAACAAATGAATTGAAAATAGATATGTGTTATCATATGTGATAAACCAATAATAAATACAAATAAAATCAAGTATCACATATGATTTAACATATTATTTGAAAAAAAGTTCAAATTATCATATATGATAAATCAATAAAAAATACACATAGAATAAAGTATCACATATGATAAACAAAAAGGCAGAAAAATACCTTTCCGAGGAGCTTTTGAGTAATATGCCACATGCAAAGTTTGTGTTTAGAACCCGCAAACTCAGCTTCAATGACATTTCTCAAAGCCCCATCCTGATCAGTAACAACAATATTTGGAGCCCTACCAAACGCCTTTATGAACGCTTTCAGCAACCAAATATACGAAGCTGTAGTTTCGTTCTTCAACAAGCCTGCTGCGACTGTTACACACCTCCGATGATTATCTATGGCTATAAAGGGAACAAACACCATTTTGTACCTGAAAAACAAAAAACAAAAATACTTAAAATAACAGATTAAATAGAAAATCATATAATCAAAAATATCATACTAAACATACATATACTTACTTGTTTGTTCTGTAAGTAGCATCAAACGAAACAACATCACAAAACTCTCTATAGTTGAACTTAGAAACTTCATCAGCCCAAAAAATAGCCGCAAGCTCAGCATTTTCGACCAAATAATCAAATGAAAAATCCGGCACGTGCTTCTTCCTATTCTCCATCTTAGATATAAGCATCTGCGCATCACTATCACCTATATAGCAGTTCACACCCCTAAAAAAGTTCTTAAAATCAACAGTCGTTCTATGAACAAGCAAATAAGAACCCTTCAAACCAGTTAAGATGTGATGAGCTTTCATTGCGCCTATATTTACGCTAGCAGCTTTAACAATGAACAATTGCTCAGCATACGTCAACTGCCTCTCAGTCTTTGACAAATGCTTATACTCTTCACGTTCAAGCTCATGATTATGAATACTATCAAAGACATTCAACCTGTACTTAGAAGTACCAGGAATTAAATCAAAAATGACACGTGCTTTGCACCCTGTGATATGCAGGTTCGAACTTCTAACCTGCTTGTCACTATTCTCTAAGTCTAACATGTCCACATGAATTCCCTTTGGACAACCTTCCCTATTATACACTAAATACTTTTGCTTCACAGTACCATTCCTCAACCTTTTCTGGCATGACTTCCTAACCACAAACCCTGCTTTAGCAGCATATTTCATATAAGCAGCAATGCACTCATCAATCGACTTATAAACTTTGCCCTTAACAAGTAACACATCCACAGGAACTTTCGGAATATAATAAACAGTTCCACCAGGAGTATCAAAATTAGAGTGAGTAGCAAATGATTCAGGAGTTTTCAAAGCATTCAAATCTGGAAAAAAAAAAAAAAAAATTAAAAACAGAGGTTTACTAAAAATGAAATCACAGACACATGTTATAATTATATCATATATGATATAACACATGCAAGACAAAAACATTGATATATCACATGTGCTATATCATATATGATATGACAAGCTTAAAACTACTTATTCAAAGCTGAGATTAATATATCACATATGATATATCATTTGATACAAAAACATTGATATATCACATGTCATATATCATATATGATATCCAAACTACAAATATAATCAGCTACTCATTCAAAGCTTAAAACTACTTATTCAGAGCTTATAACATCTTAATAACATATTCAGAGCTTATACCATCTAAATAACATAGCTTATTAACACTAACAAACGGATTATAGAAAAAATTAAAATAATCAAAAAACTCACTCTTAATTGCTACGGATTCATCACCGTGTTCATAAGCAACAATCTCCTCAGCATACTTAGCTGAAACATCATCACTAACAACAATCTCTTCAAAAGTAGTAGAAGAATCATTAACAGCGATCTCTTCAGAAGTAGTAGAAACAGAACTTTGAAGCGAATCCATAAAACCTGCATATAATATGAAAAAAATAAGTAAGTTAGCTCATAATTCAGCTTAAAGAAAACAGATAGCTTATAATTCAGCTTTGAATTAAGCTTAAATAAAAATAAACGATAAAAAATTAGGGTTAGGTGATTTACGGGATGAAGAATGAGATCAATTAATGAATTTAGAAGAAAAAATTAGGATTTCTATGATGATCGCAATGAAGGAGATGATTAGAGGAGCTCGTTACAAGAGGTAGTTAGATGGGAGAGAAGAAACAAACACACACTTTGTGTGTATGAAAAAATGACGCATTAAATGAGAGATAAGAGTAAAAAAAAGTATTTAAATAGTACTAAAATACCCTTGTAGTGTAAATATTAACTCTAATCTAAGCCATTAGATCAAAATGAATGAAAGGCGGGGATTGATCCATGTGTATGTAAAGAATGTTTAATCCTCAAATAATCTTTGTTGTTATTATTATTATTAAAACATATCAAATCCTACAACATCCTCACACAACCAAACCCTTTAGTGAAAAAAAAAAAAAAAAAAAAAAACATGGTGGCACACTACCATATCCTCACACACACATACAATCCAAAAATTCATCAATAAACCAAAAACCAATACAAACCCCATAAAGTTGAACTGGTGACGTGGTGCAAGATATTCCGATTATCGGTCCATGGTGGCACACTATAAGCTATCATTTTTTTTTTATTCTTAAAAATTCTGTGGTGACTGGTTTTTTAAGGTGGGTTTTAGCCTTTCATGTCTACTGTGTTCGAGTATAGGTTTGGATTTTGTGTTTGTAGATCCGCAAATAATTTCCAGATCTAATTGTGTTCGTGAATGGTTTTGCGTGTTTTAGTGTTAGATATTTGGATTTATGAGGCTCAGGTAGATGAAGATAGTATGAGGTATGTATTTATTTTGTTAGAAGTTCGTGGTTGTGGCGTTCGGTTGTGTTGATGCGGCAAACGGTGATTGTTAGGCGATGGTGATGGTGATTCCGGTGGTGGATGGTCATGGTGATGTTGGAGTATACCCATACATTATACTTTACTAGAACAATACCGGCACAATGGCGCGGGTACTGTGTGTTTATATTTTGCGTTATTTGGTTACATATTTAGTTGCTTTCATGCTTTATAAGTTGCTTTATAAGTAGAAATATTAGAGATGGTTAAGCCAAATAATTTTAGTTTGAACAACCAACCGCTTCTTAACAAACTTCCTAACCAACTTGCTTCCTAACAAATTAATTTTGAAATCTTTCTGTAATAAGCAAGAAAAAAGTCTTAATTTTAAGCTTTTATAATTATAAAATATTCCCAAATGCATTATAATGTAGTATAGATAGCGATTATATGTTGGATATTCAATATATTCAGGATTTTTTGGACCAAAAATGAAATGTCCAACAAACCACAAGGATAAAAAATGTAGTTAACTCTAACAAAATAGAAGGTCGTTTAAAGTAAATAAAAGTCGCTTAATTTAGGTCGCGCGAAAAGCACCTGCACAAGGATAAAAAATGTAGTTAACTCTAACAAAATAGAAGGTCGTTTAAAGTAAATAAAAGTCGCTTAATTTAGGTCGCGCGAAAAGCACCTGACTTTATAGCTTACACATGTGAAATAAAATATGAATTGGCACAAACTTTTTGGTAACACTTGGCACATTTTTATCAAAAGTAAAAAAGTCGCAAGTCACTCAGTCTATTTTGAGAAAAATACTATTTTGGTATAGATAAGATTTAAAAATTGAGCGACCGGTATAATATCGGAATTTTCTCTATTTTTTAGTTTAATTAACCTGGTAATTGTATATGTAATCTTCAAAAGAAATAGAGTGAATTCGGGGATTACTCTTTAAATTAGGAGATTGAAAGAGAAATGGTCGTAGCCGGATGCAAGGAAATGACAAAAAAACTTTCAGAAGGGACTCGTGTAGTAGATTGTGAAATGAATTACTTCGGTTGAGTTTTTATAAATTCTCTTAGGTTTTAGATCGGTTTGGTTCGATTTGGTCTTTGGTTTGGACTTTTTGTTAAACAGTATTTTAATTGGGAAGGGATCTAATAAGAAAGATAATTAAAATGAGAAGGGTAAGAAGTAATTCTAGCCACATATTTTAATTTGAGAGGGAAAATTTGAATGTAGATACATCCAATTTTTGTAGGTGCATCTAGAATGTGTAGTTGTAATTACTTGTCATCATTCTTATTTTTATTAGGGTAAATTGCAAAAATGGTCCTTAACGTTCCAAAAAATTGCAAAAACGGGACCGAGACAAAAAGTAGCGCAAAAAAGACACCCATGTTCCACATTTTTGCAAAATCGCCACTGAGAGCCATTTTCCGTTAACTCCCGTTAGTTTTCCCGTCAGTCAAGGGTATAATCGCCATTTCACTCGCTTCCCGCCTTTGACTACCCCAACTTTATTTCAATGACCAAATTTGCAAAGTTATAAAACTTAATTTTGGAGGCACACTTGGCGATTAACCTTTCCCTTTTTTTTTTGTGTAACTCGGCAAGTCAAGCGATTGCATAGGACTATAAAGTCCATGTTTATCCCGCTTATTCAACCATAACACACACAATCCCAACGATCAAAACAACCGACGATGGCAAACAATGGAAAAGGGAAGAGTATCTACAATGGTACCGAGGAAGAGGAATTTGATAAACTTTTAAGAACCTATTATCTAAACGATTTACTTTTTGATGCATTTGGCGGAGAACCAATTGATGAGTATGGTTCTTATAGGAAGATACCTAAGGAGTTAAGAACTAAGATTCGGACCCATCTGAGGAAACAAGATGGCTACTATGAAGCGCTTTTGAGTGATGATGAAGAGGCGGAGGAGGAGAAGCAAGAGCCTGTGGATACCGTTTTACCCAAATTTGATGAGTTGGAACAGAAGATTTCCAATCTTGAAAAGGTGTTCAAGTATCTAAAGGAGAAGGAGGACAAGAAAGAAAAAGAATTGAAGAAAAAGAAGAAAAGGGGTAATGGGAAGGGCAGCGGTTCAAACTACTAAACAAGTGTTTGTTTAGATATCTGTTTGGAAATTTGTAATGGTTGTGAACTCCTATGATCAATGAAAGTTTTAATGTTTATGTTACTGATATGTTTGTGTTTCGATTTTCATTTCTTTATGTTGTGTTTCATTTTTGAAATATATGGGTACTTCCTATGCAGCTTATGCAGAAAGCATTAGATAGGTGATGTTTTGCATGAAAGTCAAACATGTGAAAGTCAAACGGTTGAAAGTCACTTGGTTTATTGAGTAGCACTAGTAAGAAGTTAATACTCCTTTACCTACCACACAAAATGAAGTAAATTATCCAACCAACTAGTATAGTAAAGTCTCCTGTCCAACTTTATCAAAAACATACATATGGCAGAATCTGTAACTCAAAAATTAAAGAGACAAAAAATGAGTCGTAATAATACACAGGTAGAGAAAGTAAGTGGTGGTGTAATTGGTCTCTGTATCAGAAGTGGGAACAAAACAAGAGGGGGTGGTGTAAAGATAGAGGTGTTGGACGAAAGATGCTTCATCTGTTGTGGGGATGTTAAGTGTTGGAGGCATAGTGTTGTGATACTTGAACGGGCAGGTTGTGCAACGGCAGAGGAAGTAAGTTGTGGTGTCATTGGTCTGGGTATTACAAGTAGAAACATAAGTGCAGGGGGTGTTGCAGATGCAACTCAATCAACTGAAGCAAAGAAGAAGAGAAAAAAGAAGCCAAGAAAGTTCAGTAAAAACAACACCACAAACTGAATCATTATGTTTAGTCTGTGTTTCTAGGATGTAGTTTTGGGTATGTCCAAACCACAAACTGAATCACTATGTTTAGTCTATGTTTTAATGTTTCATTAATGTCAGCTTCTTGTTTATGTTTGTGATACCTATCAAATACAATAATGAAGTATAAACATATGTGAAGACATTATTCATACAAAATCTGGATCATGAGATTCATTACATTCATTAACCATCACTAATCTCAAAACAACCAACCCCATCCATTACATTCATTGACCATCACTAATCTCAAAACAACCAACCCCCTCATGGATATTTCTTCTTTACAACAAACTCAATCTTCTTAAACATCTTGTCCTTGACTTGCCTGGCCATCATCAACAGTGCATTCGCCCTACGCTTATCAATTGTTTGTAGCCTCCTAAGCTTCTTTGTATTGTTCCTTGCAATTCTTGCACGTGAATAGTTTTGAAGTCTAACAATCACATCCCCCCTACGTTCGACCCTTTTAGTAATTTTTTTTTAACTTGTACTCCAAATCGTGTGCCTGCTGCAAGTCTTGAAGAATCTCGGTGTGGTAAGGGCCAAGCATTAGTGCAGTAAGCACATACGAGTTACAGACAACCCTTAGATTAATATCACATTAAGAGTTGTTCATGGTTAAGGAAATAGGGAGGTGTGTTTTGCAAGTGAGTGTTTTAAGAGATGCGTATTTAGTAGCCTTCATGTGTTTGCCTATAAAAGGGCTTATAAAAGATTGCCACGTACTGTGTAGTCTTCATGTGTGGACAAAAATAAAAGACAGTTGACTTTATGCAATTCAACATTTGCAGTTTGACTTTTGAAAGTCTAAATGCAATGGGTGCAAACATAATGTTCTAAACACAATCTGGATCATGAGATCCATTACATTCATTAACCATAACATGGTTGATGCAAACAAACATAGAATACATCAGAAACATAAACATTTTTGCAAGTTTGACTTTTGAAAGTCCAACTGCAATGGGTTCAAACATATTGTTCTAAATGCAATCAAGTTAAACAAAGATTACAAATATAGAATCCAACAGACAATAACGTTAAACAATTGTTCAAAGATCAGTGGGTAACACATGAAGAAGTTGGAAGTGCATGCTCGTCATTTGACTTCATCTTTTTAGTTGGCCTGTCAACCTGAGGTCTGTGATTGGGTGGTACTATGACTGTTGTAGACTCAATTCTTGGCCAGTATTTGCGGCTAGAACACCCATTGATCTTGAATGAGTACATACGCGCCCATGTTTCTAGGCTGTAAGCAACATGAACCCACTCTTCAGGTACAACAATTCCTTTTCCATCCTCATTCATATACGTATCGTTCAAATGCAGTGAATATGAAAATGCACTGGTAAAGATTTGGCGGCAACAATTAGGGTTGTATCTGAAGTTAAAGGGGTATATTTGTCATTTCATGCGATTATACCCTTGACTGACGGGAAAACTAACGGGAGTTAACGGAAAATGGCTCTCAGTGGCGATTTTGCAAAAATGTGAAACGTGGGTGTCTTTTTTGCGCTACTTCTTGTCTCGGTCCCGTTTTTGCAATTTTGTGGAACGTTAAGGACCATTTTTGCAATTTACCCTTTTTATTATTATTCTTATTTGATCTTAACTCTTGACAAAAAGTAAAATAATTCTGTTCAATATATGTCAAGTAAAATTAAATATAACAACTATTTTGGTCATCATAAAATTTGTAGACTTGACCAATTTAAGCTTAAAAGTCGCTTATCCAATCCAAGACGGTTCTAACAAGAACTGACTAGTTCGAGCACAATGCTGTAAAACAACATCAGCCCTTGTTTCGAGAGGAGAAGAAGAAGAAGAAGAAGAAGAGAAAAAAAAAAAAAAAAACAAACAAACTCATAATTGAGTCACTCTTAGAACACACGCGAGATCCTGGGATGTTAACCAGTCGAACATTTTAAGTCTAATAATCACAGTACGTATAATGGGCATTCAAGTAATTTGTATATCCACGCAACTTATTATTCCAAAACGAGAAATTCGAAATACACGAACAAATAAATTCGAAATAATACGATTCCCCAAAACACAGTTGGGCATGTCGTTGCACCTATAACATGTGCTATACCTTTTACTTTGCTTTTGGACATATAATCGTTCCTGATTTAGACATGATATATCTACAATCTTGGTGCAGGACGCGAAAGAGGTGCATCCCATTCGGTCACAATGTGGTTACGGGTGATCTCTTTGAGTGAGGTGCAACCACTTAACGCCATTGTTAGCTCAAATTCTTCGCGTAACATTTTTAGTACGTTTCTCACTCCTGCTTCTCCTTCAGCAGCTAAAGAAAACACCACGGGTCGTCCAATCTAATTTTTTATAAATTAAATTAGTATGTTTACTAAACAACATTATTGTACTGTATAAAAAAAGTTATCAACTTGGTGCCTTTTTGTTACTAAAACATAAAAAGTGACAACTAAAGTTGAAAGATTAATCGGTTTTTGACAAATTGCTGAAAAAAAAAAAAAAAAAAAAAAAAAAAAAACTTTTTAAAGACACTTGTTGTCTAAAACGGTTCAGTTTCAAAGTGAAATGCATTTATTTTCGCATTTTTGAAACATAAAGGCAAGTTAATAGATTGAAATATATTGTCCACTTACAAATATGCCAGAAGCTCCAAGAGCCAAGGCCTTAAAAACGTCAGTTCCACGGCGAACACCACCATCTAAGAACACAGGAACTCGGCCTTGTGCTGCTTTCACAACCTGAGGCAAAGTTACTCAAGCTATTAAAAAGACCGTATTAAATAAAGTTTTAGTTATAGATAGATAAATGCGGTACCTCTTCCAAAGCCATAATAGTGGCAGGTACATAGTCAAGTTGACGAGCTCCATGATTAGATACAATAATACCTGCTGCACCAGCTTGAATCGCTAGCCTTGCTGCATGAATAAAAAATAGGACATTTTACACGACATGGTTCAGCCAGAGATAACGTTTACAAGATTTGATGGTTGCTCTTTCTTACTGTCTTCAGCAGTGATCACACCCTTCACCAGGATTGGCATAGTGGTGATGGTCTGGAGCCACTTCACATCCTTCCAGCTCAAGGTACGGTCAATTTGACCAGCCACATAAGAAGATAAGCCAGAGTCATTAGCCTGCATTAGACGAAACACAGTTCTTAATGTCAAGAGGTAGCTTGTGAAATCTGAATACATGATCATTAGGACTGTTTGGATAACTAAATTAATATAAATGTTTGTTTCCACTCACTTCATCCATTTTACCGAGGTCCAAACCCTCAAAGTTTTTCAATGTCAAAAATGGGGGCAAAGTAAATCTGTTTTTGATGTCAGCTTCTCTACGTCCAAGCCTTGGCGTATCAACTGTAAGAGCAATAGCCTTGAAACCGGCTCTTTCGGCTCTTCTCACAAGCTGAGCAACAACGTTCCTATCCTTGTACACCTAATATCAAGGAAACGATCATCATTTATATTTGTCTTGGTGATTCTATTTAACCATGAATAAGAAGTGAAAATAATTAGCTTACATAAAGTTGGAAGAACCGGATTCCAGGTCCCGTTGAAGCAACCTCCTCAACACTAGATGTAGCCCATGACGACAATGTCTGCCATTTGAATCAATAAGTATCATAAAGAAATTCCCATTATATGTAATTTGAGTTTACAAAAATTTCATAAAGATGGAAATACGAACCATGATAGTGTTAGCAGAAGATGCAGCTCTTGCTGTAGCATACTCACCATCTGGATGTGCCATTTTCTGCATGGCAGTTGGGGCAATCATAATAGGCATCGATATCTTGAACCCCAAAATAGTTGTAGTCATGTCTATCTTGCTCACATCAATAAGAATACGGGGCCTAAACCTGTTTTATTTGACAAACAAAACACCGATCCATGTACCCTTTTGAATGAACATTTTGTTTTGGATTAAAACCATATATATATAGTTAGAAAAGATAATAAAAGGTATTTACAGGATTCTTGCAAAGGCGTTTCTGTTCTCCTCGAGAGTCCATTGGTCTTCGGCACCAGACGCATAGTAGTCGTAGACCATCTTAGGCAACTTTTCTTTAGCGATTGCCTGATACTCAGTGACATTGGTTACCTCCATCTTTCTTGTTTATAATGATGCTTCCTCCAAGAAATCTAGATTCACCACAAGCAAAAAAAATGTTTAGATTGTATAGTCATAAAGCATGATGAATAGTCCATCTTTCTTTCACAAACTCAATTCAAATCATCAAAGTTCATAGCTTTATGCTGTAAGACAAAGGTTCCACCATGAACTTGAGCCATCTTAGTTATTTCTACCACCTAGATAGTTCTTCTGTTACATTCTTGTAAAGGACTAAAAGGGTGTTTGGTATAGCATTTTGAAGTACTCAGATGTGTTTTTTTGTTGTGATAATCAGATAACTGACTATCCAGGTGTCTTGAAAATACTGATATTATAAGGATTTAATTAGATTAATAATCATGCAATCAGAACCACTGAAACACTGGAAACTGATACAAATCAATCAGATTAACACTTACAGAAAGCAACTTGAAATACCCGAAGTATATGAAGGACAATTAACCGAAATGCTAATCTAACATCATGAGTAAGCAACTATAACTAGACGCATATGGACAATTAATGGATGCTTGGGATGGCTTATTATATAGCTTATGCGTATCAGCAGAAGATGATAATCAACCTACTGAAAAAAGTTTTAAACCCATCATGAATAATCAGTTTGGAATATGCATCTCAAACTGCTTATTAAGCACGGCTTGTTTCACCAAAAAACAACCTTAAGCACTTTTCTTTACTTAAACACCAAACAAATACTTATATGCAACCAGCCAAGGGAGGCCAAGTGGTAAAAAAGCATGACTATCATCACTAAAATGTGAGATGTTTCAAGTTGCAATCATGCTTGGTGCAAACAACTATGAGGTGCCCTAGGCAATCTCTCTGAAAAGGAGGGATTTGCCCGGTTCGAGTCTGTGTTGTGGTGGGCTAAGCCCCGTAGATTAGACAGCCAAAAGGTCAGAATACATGGTTACCCAAATAAGCAATCCCATATACCCCTTTAACATGTCAAATAAGTACTTAGATGACGTTTTTTGAAATAAGCAATCCCATACACCCCTTTAACATGTCAAATAAAGCAAATAGCAATAAACCTATAAGCCAAAATACGAAAACATAAAAACAAAACATACCCACAATAGAATAACAAGCAAAGATTGCAAAACAGCAGCTTAAAGAAGCATATACACAAACAATGATCAATCAAATGACATAAAATAAGTGAGCTAAGGTATGGGAGCAAAAACCAAACCTTTAATACAATTGGCTATATTTTTTGCATGTATCGAAAAGAGTGAACACAACAAACACAAGTGGAGAGACAAGTATAGATAAGCAAGTAAATAATTCAACACAAATAAAAGACAAAAAACAGATTGAAGATAAACAATTGTGTACCATATAAAATCAAAATTTATAAAAAATAAGATGAAGACAAAAATAAGGTGATGGGTAATTAGAGGTGAAGATTGTATACCAAATCCACTAAAGGGTTGATTTTATCCACATGATTCAATATGTGTTTCATAGTTTTTTCTTTATTATCAACATTTTTATTTTTATTTTCTTTGATCATATACTGAAACACATCATCAAGTCACCATCTTTGTTTCTTTTTGTGGCATAAGGGGTCATTTATAATAAGATGGTATTTAGCTTTATCAAGTGTACTTGAATTTGCAATGAAATGGGGTGAGCTAATTGTGTTGTTTCTATAATTTGAAATGGAGGAGATGAATGTATTTTCAAGATCATGGGGATCCTCAATTTCCCAAAATTAGTGACCATTATCTGGTTTCAACTTTCAGAGGTATAACTCTGTGCCACGTCAGCTACATCAGCTTTAACTTTTCAACGTTAACTAAAATAATAAATTAATAATTTATAAATTCAACCCAAAAACTAAAACTAATACTTCATTTAATAAATAACATAACATTAAAATTTAAACAGTATCATACAAATTTAGAAGAAGAAAAAAAAGTTCCAACGAAACAAAAAAATTAGAAAAAAAATACGAAACATACGAAAATAAAAAAACATACGGAAAATAAAAAACATACGAAAGTTTAAAAACATACGAATTACAAATACTTATTCATCTTCTTTTGAATCTTCTTGTTGTTCTTATTGTTGTCATTGAAGATGTTTTTGCCAAAGATGCTTCAAAATGTCTAGTTTGAGACTAGTATGCGTTTCTCTGTCGCGTATTTCTTTTGCCTTTCGACGTTGGACATCACATGATTCATATCGGTCGACCCGCCTTTCTTGCCTTATACGTGGTGCCGGATCCACTCACATTTCGCCATACACACGTAGTGCAAACTTTTGATATTTTAAAATCATGTTATGCAAAATAATGTAAGAATACATGATTCTACTTATTCTGGTAACTTCCATTTGACGTGTCGATTGTTGTATTATATCCCAACGTCCTTGGAGCAAACCAAAAGCACGTTCGACATCCTTTCGTGCACTTTCTTGCTTCCTTTTAAAATAACTATGTTTATCGTCAATTGCAACCGTGAATGATTTGACAAAAGTTGCCCACTGTGGGTAAATTTTGTCAGCTAAGTAATATCCCTTTTCATACATAGTTCCATTTAACATATATGGTGCTACAGGGGCGACGTCATCAAGAATTTCGTCGAATAACGAAGAGTTATCTAAAACATTAATATCGTTATTCGCCCCCGCTACACCAAAAAATGCATGCCAAATCCATAAATCTTGCGGAGCAACAACTTCAAGTATTATTGTTGAGTATTTTTTCTCACCCCTACCATATTGCCCTTGCCAATCCACCGGACAATTTTTTCACTCCCAATGCATGCAATCAATGCTACCAAGTATTCCCGAAAAACCATGATAAGACTCATGTCTTTCATAAATACTTTGAATTTCGGCATATGTTGACTTTCTCGGCATAAACAATTCAATAACGCACTTGTTAAAATTATCAAGACAATCACGTGAAGTATGCTCACCCATTTGCAAATATTCATTAAACGCATTGGGTGCGGTGCCGTATGTCAATTAGCGAATGGCATATGTACACTACATAGTAACACTTATACTCATTCGACCCGTACAATTGGGGTGCTTGGCTAAAGAATGCAAAATGACTATTTCTAGATATAGTTTCCGGCTCATCTGATATCTTCTTCGAAAATTCTGGTGCGGATACTTACAACCTGGATTGCAATATTCATTCATCAAACATTCTTTGGCAACCTCACGTTCACGATAGACCGGGTTACGGGTCAAGCGAGGTTGAACTGCTTTCTTGTTCCAACTGTTGTTGATATTCGTACGCGGCAATCATAAAGTGTAAGTCAGTTTCGTCATCTACATCTGACCAGTACTTAGGTTCATCACTTTGATTCGATCCTTGTGAATGAAGAAGTTTTTTTTTTTTTTTTTTTTTTTTTTTTTTTTTTTTTTTTTTTGGGGGGGGGGGGGGGGGGGGGGAAGTATATAAATTTGAGTTTGAGTTGTGAAAGTGTGAAAAAAAAGTTGTGTTTTAATTGGTTAGTTTATAGTGTTGAAAAATAAGGTTTTGAAAATTATTATTATTATTATTATTATTATTATTATTATTATTATTATTATTATTATTATTATTATTATTATTATTATTATTATTATTACACAGATGGTTCCCAAACTATATCCTGTTCTCACGGATGGTCCCCGTTTGCGTTTTGTTGCACGGTTAATCACGTTTTGGCCAAATGGTTACCCGTTTGGTCCCTGCAGAAATGCTTATCAAAACAGAAAGAGTTGCTATGGTCAATGAGGATGAAAATGAATATTCCCTTAGGCTAGACCTATTACTAGCTGAGGGAAAGCACGATTTGGCCGCCATCCGCCTAGCACACTCTAAAAACAAAATGGCAAAGTATTATAACAAAAGTGTCTGCCCAGTGTCTTTTATGCCTGGCAACCATGTAATGCGAATAAACGAGGTCAGTGAGGCAGGTCAGGGCAAGCTTGCTCCCAACTGGGAAGGGCTATACATTATTCGCCAGGCAAACGAAAATGATTCCTACCTGTTAACAACGCATGTAGGGGACTACATTCTTAACATGGCACTCATCTAACCTCAAATAATGTTACATCTAAGGTGGATTGCTGAATCAAAGCAATTTTCATGCAGTTTTTCTTTAATTTTTAAAGAAGGCTTCTAACAGTCAGGAAAACTCATATGTGATATTTCTTCCTATATGTAATAACAATTCCAACACTTTTCATACAAAGTACCATATACGACTATTTATACAAGCAACATTTACTTGAACGTAAATTGGCCTTTATGAACATGCTCATGAGAACAAAATGCCTACGGGTCAAATAATCAGGCCTAATAAATAGTTAGCCTTACTAAACCTTAAATGAGACTTAATATCTTACTTTACAAATAAAGATGCAACTCTCATTCTAAGTATCAGACTAACAACATGCCATGAGCAGGTTGCTTGCAGATAGTTAGTCGATAGTACCGAGTATAATGTGCACTTCAAATTAAAAAAAAAAAAAAACAAGTATTTATTATCACAAAAATCAGGATCAAATTGGATCCTCGATTACAAACATTGTTTAAACAGGCTATACACAGCCAAGCTACACATTCTTTATGTTTAACTTATCATTAAACATAAGAATACAACACGTACAATAAATTGGCTAAGTTGCTAATTTCATTAAG
>JARVZY010003493.1:0-28960 GCA_030686995.1 Artemisia argyi | reverse complement strand
TAACTTGTGAATGTATTCACATAATAATAAATTTCTAACATTTAGTACGAGCAAGCAAATCTTATTCGAATGAAATGCCCTTCCATTTGAACAACTAATACCAACTTTTTTTCTAACATGATCAGTGATTGAGTGGAAAAAGTGAATAACATCTACGTTTTGTAGATCACAATTGTGATCAGCGATGATTGGTTGTTATGTTTGGAAATAGTATATTGTTCTATGTCAAGAACTTATTTAAAGATATTATAGTGGGTTTTTAGAGGTTGAAACTAATAATTTTTAATTTACGGATGATGGCGGTTCCACTTAAAAAAAATTCCCAGTCTTATTATCACCTCAATTCATGGATTGCAATGGAAAAAAGTGCGCTCTCTTAAGTCTTGTGGAGGTCTTGAAATCGGTAGTCTTCATGCATTGAACTTGCCATGTTATTTTAGTGGTGGTGGCGGTTCCACTTAAAAAAAATTCCCAGTCTTATTATCACCTCAATTCATGCTCATGGGAGTTTAACTAGACTTTTTTTTTTTTTTTTAATTTATTTATTTATTTATTACAAACACACTTGAATATATCTAATGGGTTTTGTGAGGGGTACATCATTTAGTGGTCAGTGGCACCTCCTAACACACATTTATCCATTATGTGGACATTGCAAAACAGTTTTTTACTGTTTTCTTTTCCGTGCTTTCTATCTCTTAACAATTTTAACTTAACAAAATTTATATTTTCTGTTCCGTACTTTCATTTATGTAGTTTTATTATGATATAAACAAAATTATAAAAATAAAATAGAAAATAAAAAAGGATAAACTGCAAAAAATGTCCCTAAGTATATTTCAAATTGCATTTTTAGCCACTCCAAAAATAAAAATGCAAATTATGCCATTATTATGGACTTTTCATGCAATTTGTGTCCCTCGGCCTAACGACCGTTAAAAAACTCGTTAGTTATTGTTCTAACCCATGCAAAATGACTATTGTACCCTCGTCATTAGACTTAGGGATATTTTTTGCAGTTTACCCTCATCTTTATCCCTTATTGTCTTCACCAAACATCTAACAAAAATTTAAACACAAATACATACTATGTTCTTTCAATTTTAACCATTAATTTCAACAAAACTAAACTAATTACGATTATAGTTACATCAAGAACACAATTATCAATTAAATTTTCTTCCATTAATTCTTTACCAATTTTACAAGCGGTCATCACAATAAGTCAAGATCAAAAAAATGTTGGGAACTTATTCAAAGAACAAGTCACATTGAATCACCCATTGTTTCTACATCTACAGAAGATGAAAACACGTATATATGAAATTCATAGACGTTCTAAAAACATATTAAATAAACATAGTAATAAATGAAATTAAGGCAAACTAAAAGTCAACAAAGCAAACTAAAATTAATATAACCATATCTTGAAAGTTAGATAGGAAAGCTTTCATTATTTTTTGACTCGTTCCTCCATGAGTTGCACGATATGGTTGTTAAGCGATGTCCACATGTGGTGCGCTTCTTCCTTAAACACGCGTAGTTCTTCACGACCCTGAAATGTATTTTTGCAACATTTTACATGTGTGTGATACTGGCATTGGTCGAAGTGGTGGTTCAGGGCCAGCGAAGTGATGCCATTCTTGAGAGCCAGCTACTTTTGTTGGGTAACAGACCGCATGGTTATGATTGTTTGTTTATGAGTTTCTAGATGTGCATCCATGGTGAGCTAAGAGTTTGAATAAGTTTTGATAAACAAGGTTGATGAGCTGAAAGTTAATGATGTAAGTGTGTGTGCTGAAGTAATAAAGTTGTGAAAAGTAAATAAGTTGATAAGATGAGATGGAAGGTTTAACTGTAAGAAGTAAATACTCTTTATCTCACAGCATGAAAGTCAAACAGGTGTATTTCAAAGCATATCAAAATAGACTCAGACTATGTTTGACTACACACAAGGTGCCATGAGTTATTTTTAAACTAAGTGAGAAAGAGTATGGCTTACTCGTGAAGAAAGTGTAGTAGCAAGACAAGCATGTAGACTTCTTTACTTTTAGGCAGGCCAATTTAAATCACAATCAACACCCTTATCCATCATATGAAATACTCATACAACCAACAAGTATGAGGACAATCTTATATGCAATGAATAAGGAAAATAACAAATTTAACCAAAACAAGTTGTATTACTAAAAGGGTACAAAAGATAAAGAATTGTTACAACAACTACCATCAAAATACATATAAAAAGCAACCTAACACAAACATATCATTAGTTAGGGGGGAAGGTTTTAGTGTTTTTTACTCGTTCCTTCATGAGCTCCACGAAATAGTTATGAATGCTTGTCCACATGAAGCACGCCTCTTGCTTAAACACGCGTATTTCCTCACGAAGCTGAAATATATTTTGGCAACACTGATATTGAGAGAAATGTGGTCCTGGCATTATCGAAGTGGTGGTTCAGGGAGACGGGTGTAGTACTAGAGAGAAGAGCCTTGTATGGTTCTTGTGTTACCATAAGGGTGTGTTTTTCCTGAATTCACGGATTGTTTTGAGTTTGTGGATTGTGCATCCATGGTGACTAAATTTGGTGAACAAGGTTTATGAGATGAGAGGTAAGGATGTAAGTGTAGTGAGTTGAATATAAAGCATTAAAAGAGAGAGAGAGAGCTTTGACTATTGAATAGGCAAACTATGAAATAATTTGACTGCCATTTGACCACCATACAATCCACTATGAATGGTAGACATTATGCAATGGTATGCATTCTACAATGGTATTTGTTGACTTTTAAAAATAAAAATGGGTACATCCAAACACCCCTCTAAACTGCATATGCAAATGCAAACTGCAAACTACAAACCTAAAATGCAAATGCAAATGCAAATAAAAGATGTTTTTAGAAGTTCCAAACAGTAGTTTCATTACTCAATTTTTTGGTAACTGTTGACTTTTAAAAGTCAAAATGGGTAATTCCAACCACCCTTTTAAAACAACAACACATGTAAATCAAAATAAACGCATAACACAATATAATCAAACAAACAAAAACTTCAACAACGTGACACCAAAAATTCACATTTTCAAAAAACCAAAAAAATAACAAAATCTTTTCAGAACCATGTGTGGGTCAAAATAAACCTTTTTAGAACCAAGAACATATGATCATATGCATAACTATATGCAGAAACATATTTAGACCATGAATTCTATGCAGAACTATGAAACATAAGTATGAACCATATGCAGAAACATATGCAAAAGATATGCAGTACCATGAAACATATGCATAATCATGAACCATCAACATAGGCAGGAAAGACCCATACATAAACTACTACTATCCAAAAGATTAATTGTTATATAAAACACATACAGTTAAACTACCATCTTAAACTACTATTATCCAAAAGATTAATTTATATATATGACGAAATACAACAAAAGCTAAACATCCAAGTTTTTTTCAAACTATCACAAAAGATAAATCACATTAGTGAAACTACCATCATAAACTGCTCCTAGACCATCTTTCTTTTCCCTTTTCTTTTACTGCCTGCAACTGCTCCTAAACTTGTGGGTTTTCTTATTCTAAAACTCTTATTATCAATAGAAGGACAAGTCAAATTTGCTGCAAGGCCTAGTACTACATCCCTATCAAATTTCCTGCAAGGCCTAGTATGATTTCCCTTCTAAGCTGGAACATGAACATGTGTGGAGCTAGAACCATTTTTTTAGCTTGAACAGGATTGGATTTAGAACCTTTTTTAACTTTAATAGTGTAACAAATCACATTTATGTGGTCATTATTTAAATATTTACTTTACTTAATCTTTTATTTTAAGTAAACTTACTTTTACGAGCAACTAGATTAGTTTAATCGCGTACGTAGATAAATGTACATTTAACTCAAACCGCCTCTATACTATGCTCATTCTACACATTTTATGCATTTTGGGTTCCTTACAATCATATTTTAAAGTCACATTTCACTTTTTCCATTTTTACGTAAACCTTGCACCTTTTTCGTTTTAAGCGTATTTAACCAACGTTTATAGGATTTTACAACGTTTAAGCACTACATCAACCTCATCACTCATCTAAACTACTAAAATAGGTTATGATGAAAAGTTTAAACATTTTTATAAGTTTTATATTTTTCCTTTACCCGGTTTCATGTTTCACGCATTTTTAAGACTGTGAGGCATCATACTTTATCATTCGATAACTTTGTAAAAGTGTTTATGTAACTTAACACTTGGGACCTTTTGTTTGTAATTCTGAGGTTTAAAATTAATCAAATGATAACTTTTCAAAACGTTTCATTTAGACTTCGTTTTATATAACTTGTACTTTGTGCTATGAAATAACACCCTGATGACACTATCTTCCGCTGCGACATTTTGGGGGTCTTACAGATTGGTTTCAGAGCTCTGATTATAGAGAACTAGGTTGCATTTAGACTTAGGCTATAACCGTTGCATTATAACATTATATCACAAACATTCTGGTGCATCTCGCGCACTAAATCATAAAACTTTCATGCATACTTAAACATTATAATAACGAATAAAACTTCCCTAAGACATTGTGAGTGATATAGTGATCTTTAAAACCTTTCATAATGCTATATAATATCAGTTTACATAAAAACTCGTTATAGTTTGTCGAATTCCCCGATTTCCCTACTAACTGTCTCCAGAATACGAGTTGGAACACCCGTCCCTTACTTCTGAAACACTTACATCACCTCGTAACCCATCACCTAGGAATACATCAATTATTTTGAACATGACTTTAACCTATCATTACATATCATGCCTCCTTAGAGCACGTACCTTTAGGACACGTGTTTTCTATGTGTCACATTTCTTTTCATAAGTTGATAGAATCATGAAGCCAAGAAGGGAAAGAAGGAGAATGAGCAATGCTGCTACTGAATGAATGATCGCTGATTGAGTGGCTACAGCACTTGCTGATGTTGAAACTGCAAGAGCTGCTACAGCTGCTAGAGCTACCGGAGCTATTGGGGGTGTTGTAGGGGATAATGCAATGCTTCAGGCGTAAGGATGTACTTATAAAGACTTCATGAACTATAAGCCAAGCTTCTTCAAGGGAACTGAAGGAGTAGTCAGTCTGACTCGATGGTTCAAGAGAACAGAAGCGGTGTTCCTCATCAGTAAATGTGCTCAAATTGATAAAGTCATATATGCTACAAGCACACTTCTGGACGTTGCCTTATCTTGGTGGAATGCGTTTGCTCAACCTATTAGCATTGAGAATGCCTACATGACTACCTGGACTGATTTGAATGCGTTGATGATTAGGAAATATTGTCCTCGCAGTGAAGTGCAGAAATTAGAGGTCGAGTTTTGGAACTTGGTTGTTAAAGGAGTCGATATTACAACCTACATTCGTCGTTTCCAGGAATAAGTAGTGTTGTGTCCATCCATGGTTTCCACTAATGAGAAACTGCTTAAAAGATTCATCTGGGGACTCCCACCCAGCATTCAAGAGAACATAACTTCATTAGATCCTAAGTCAATTGATGAGGCTATTCGGATGTCTCGCAACTTAATAAACCAGGTTGTACATGCTGGAACTGCTCAGAGTAACAACAACAATCACAAAAACAACAAAAGGAAGTGGGAAGACTACCGAGTAGATAATCATGATCAGTAGCTAAACAAACAACAAGAAATGATTAGGGCCTATGCTACTGGGCCAAGTGACAAAAAGATATATGCTGGAAATTTACCCTATTGTGACACATGAAACCTTCATCACTTAGGTCATTGCAGCAAACCCTGTGGAGCATGCATGAAAAGTGGTCAACAAACCAGGGATTGTAAGAGCCCTACAAACCAAAGGACTTTGGGAAACTATTTTGAGTGTGGAACCCTAGGGCATATCCAGAAGGACTGCCCAAAACTAAAGAACCAGGATGAAGGAAGAGCTTGAGGGAGATCATATATGCTAGGAGGAGGATAAGATCACCAGGACCTTAACGACGATATGGGCTGATGTTATTTAGAGATTAATAGTAGAACTTCCTTATGAACTTTATTGTACTTTTTGTATGTTTATCCCTTGTTATGGGATTTTTATTACTTAAGACTATTTACTTTTATGTATCAACTCGTTGTGATAATTTACATCTATTGTACTTTCTATTTCCAATTTCCATATTGTAAGCTGATTTGTTATCATCTTATAAAATTGTTTTGCCATTTTCTTATAAACCATTTTGTTATAATCTTATGAATTACTTTGACTACTATTTTATAAACAATTTGGTTTAAAATTCATTTAACACTGAAAATCATGAAACGAATTGACTAAACCGAACATTACATTATCGATCCTCAATTATACATAGCATGATCATCTATGTCTAATCCGGGAGGGATCATGTATGATGGGAGCATATACCTGTAAATTTTGTTAAAAATGACTTTTCATTTATATTCCTAAAGCAAATTATGTGTGAGTATAAACAGTTCATGGGCATTCGTACGATTAAGCACAACAACGAAGTAGACTCTTACTCTATATTTACCACGAAAAAGTCAGCCTCATCCTACACAGTATTCCGAAACGACGAGTTGAACTACATCGCTAGTTATCCTAGAAACCATTCGACACAAGTAACCACACCTCTACACCGACACTGCTTTGACATCTAAAACAAACTGAATCCCGGGTCGCGATTCCCTTAAGGGGTATGGACTGTAAGAAATCACATTTATGAGGTCATTATTTAAATATTTACTTTACTTAATCTTTTATTTTTAGTAAACTTATTTTTACAAGCAACTGGATTAGTTTAATCGCGTACGTAGATAAATATACATTTAACTCAAACCGACTCTATACTATGCTCATTCTACACATTTTATGCATTTTAGGTTCCTTACAGTCACATTTTAAAATTCACACTTCACTTTTTCCATTTTTAAGTAAACCTTGTACCTTTTTCGTTTTACACGTATTTAACCTACGTTTTTAAGATTTTACAATGTTTAAGCACTCAATCAACCTCATCACTCATCTAAACTACTAAAATAGGTTATAATGACAAGTTTTAACATTGTTATAAGTTTTATATTTTTATGTTACTCGGTTTCATATTTTGCGCATTTTTAAGACTGGGATGCATCATACTTTATCATTCGATAACTTTGAAAAAAATGTTTATGTAACTTAACACTTGGGACCTCTTGTTTGTAATTCTGATGTTTAAAATTAATCGAATGATAACTTTTCAAAAGGTATAATTTAGAGTTCATTTTCTATAACTTGTACTTTGTGCTATAAAGTAACACCCTAGTGACACTATCTTCCGCTACGACATTTTGGGGGTGTTACAAATAGGAAATTGGTCATCATCAGAACTTAAATCGGTAAAGCTTGTAGAATCACTGGGTGGCAAATACCATGAAATCATCTTTACTTCTCTACTTGTATCATCAGAACTTGTGTTAACTGCTTCAGTGCTTGTATCAGAGCTAATGATTATGATTTCAACAAATAAGATATACTTGGTAAGTTTTTTGATGAAAATGTGAAGATATATCACCATCAAACATAAAACTTTACAAGGTATACAAGGATCAATGTTATACCAGTGCAGAACATTCAATCCAATACTCTTTTGCGCGAGTAAGTATAAACTATACCATGGATGTCTCTTAATTGGTTCTCTCAATGTAATCCCAAACAATACTGTGTGGTTTCTTGCATAGAGCTTATAAGAGTGTTTGGCATAGCAGTCTTTGAACTCTATTTACATGACCTACAATTTACCTAACAAATGGTCTCTTATGGTCTTTCTAAGGTTGTTGAGTTTAATGGTGAAAGACTCTATTACAGTCTAATCTCCTATGGTCTTTCTAAGGTTGTTGAGTTTAACAGTGAAATACTATTGTTTTTCGATATGTATAATGTAAACACTAATATTACATGTTTGTATCAAAGATAAACCGAAACGTATTTACAGCTAATCCTTATATGTATCAAAAACATATGTTCATGGTTTTGCATATGGGTTAAACATTTAATTAGACACACTCTCCACTACAGATTAGGGTTGCAATCGAGTCAAGCTGAGCTCAAGCTCGACAAGGCTTGAGCTTGGCTCGAAAGAAAAATACTAGGCTTGAGCTTGGCTTGATAGCTTGTCAAGCTTTCATCATCTAGGCTTGAGCTTGGCTCAAGTAGGTTTTGAGTAAAGCTTGAGCTTGGCTTGAAAAGCTTGAATGTATACAAAAATATAGTATTCAATAGCTAAACTCAACTATAAATATATGTATAACATGTTCATACTACTAATCTAATATACACATCAGCGGCTATATAACATGCATTTTAATAGCAGCTAAATAGGCAACAACAACAAATAAAGAGCAGCCAAACACAAGCCATTTACACTTTGTTACAGATTACCCATTTTGCCACATATGATATATCCCATTTTGCAGCCTTAATGATCATTACTGAGTTGAGGTTAATTGTTGGAGTTTATTAATCATAACAATTATAAAATTAAACAAGTAAACATCAAAGCATGCAGCGGAAGTATAGATCATAATACTAGTAATAATTAACCGAATTTAAATGATATGCGTACCTTAGCGATTTCTAGCCAAACAAGAAATCAATAAACAAGAACAAGTAAAACCCGAGATTAGGGTTTATAGTGATCGACTTTTATAGCAAGTCGAATGGGAAAATAGCTAAAAAAAGTATGTTAGATCTTCGTTCTTGTACACGCGTATTAGTAGCGTTTCAATGTTAAAAGCTAGGTTCTTGATCACAAATAATCCAAATACAATGTTTGAACTTAGAAGATCACGTAGGAACCCTATAAGGGTGTAGTTGATCGACTAGGCTCAAGGGAGAGAAGAAGAAAGAAAGTTAGGGATCGCTTGGAATCAAGAGATGAAAGAATGAATACAAGAGGCATTGTATTTATACTTTTCAAATCTTGGAGCACAAGAAACTAAACCCTAACCTCCATAAGGAGTGGGTCGACCGAACATAGCCCAAGGAGTCCCTTCTGGATCCTTCTTGGTCCCTATTTTCATTCTAGTTGATGAGGCGAAAAGTGTTACGCTTTTAGGGGTCATTTAAGTCCTAAGTCGTGATTTTTTGATCAAATATTGCCTCAAATCGTTCCTTTTGTCATTTTAGGTACTTTGGAGAAGAAATCTGGAAAAGGAAGCATTTTGGACGTTTTTGGAGCGAAAAGTGAAGAAAACGACAAAGTCTCCAAAATCAAGCTGGAAACAGTACTTGACGGCGTCACGTTCTATAGGTGACGGCGTCACGTGTTGGCAAAGAGGTGGATATGAAGTTTACACGAGACGCGCCAGAATGTTTTATGGATTTAAAGAGTGACAGCGTCACCCTTTGTGACGCCAGGCCGTCACGTACATTCTATAAGGTGACGGCCAGTGAAGAATATAAGGTGACGGCGTCAGATCTGGATCTAGGTAATCCGAGGAAAGCATTGGCGGCGAGGTGACGGTGTCACATGTATAACGTGACGCCGTCAGATTGTATTCTCTATATATAGTTTTCTAATTTTCATTCATTAGGGAGATAACTTTTGGAGGAACTTCACCATAAACCCTAGGACGAATTTTAGCCTTTTTGTAAGGGTTTCAAACCCTTCTTTCATCCATGATTAATTAAAGATAAATCTTCCAATAATCATTCAATATGTCTATGTGTTGTTTGATTCTATCTTATGCTTGTCTTTACATTAACATTTTAGGCTAGGTTTATTTGTGTTTGCTTAGATGTAATGAAACCTAGCTATTGATTATTGATTGATTGTTTGTTATTAATTGTTGTCGGATGAATGATTTCGATGTTAGGCTTAAGAAAACTGGTTAATCTCCAATTGGTAACATGCTTGAACGTCTTAAGAAACATGAATCGCATGTGTATTACGATTTTAATGATTATATTTAATGCATAAATGACTACTAAGGAGGCCATGTTAGGAGCTAGTTGTCGGCTCGACATAGGAAGAGGTAGAAGCTTATAGAGTTGGGGAAGATCGTGCATGGCCCCACGAATGGTATTAAGGAATATAACCGTCATCCACGCAATTGTAACAAACTAATCAATTAATGAAAGATAGCTAGGGAGTAGTGAAATCTAAGTAAACACGTTTCTCTCCATATAAGGTTTTTCTCACATTTATTTTCTTGTTATTTTATTTTTATTGCATTTGTAGTTATTTGGGTTAGTTGACTAGCAACTAATTCCGCCCACTCTTCCAATACCCGAGATTTTTACTTGCTTTCCATAAAATATAAAAATGCAAAAAGAATCATCCCTCACCTCTAGACCTAGTTAGAATAAGTTTCAATCCTAACAAACACTATTCTCCAAGTAGAACGATCAATCCCCCGGTACTTGCCACTACACTATAATACATCGGTCATGTACACTGCCTGGTGGGGGTTGCAAGCTTCTCGAGATCCCTCGAGAGGTAAAACCTTTTGCAAGGTTGCAAAACCACGCAGCACTAGTCCTTCTCCTTTTCGCCCAACAACCGTTAGTCAATTTTCCATCAAGTACTAACGACCGTTACATATTTTATTTGTGAAATTAATAATTATTCATAACTTAATATAATAATTATTAATCATTGAAACTCATACGTAATGTGTGCAATCCCGAAGTCTCGTGTTCGAATTCGGACATACGACATTAACTATTATCCGCAAAACTAACATTAATAACCAAATTTGCTCTTATAATTAATTAGTTTAATAACCAAATTTTCTCCTAATTACTTATATGAAATTTATTTCATATATCTATATTAAAACATGAAAAAGCTTGATACGAGCTCGAGCCGAGCTATCCAAACCTTGAGTTTGGCTCGTTAAATGTTTCGAGCTAATTTTTGGGCTTGAGTCTTGATAAAAGCTTGACTCGATCGAGCCAAGCTCGAGCTCGAGTTGCTTGATAAAAGCTTGACTTGATTGCAGCCCTACCACAGATATCCAAAATGAACTAAATAAGAAACTATTTGGAAGTAATTATATGGGAGAAATTCATTCCGAACACCCCTTTAAGAGCGTCAATACTTTAACCTTTATTCCCTATCATTTCATTCCTTGTCCTGATAAACAGCTCATCAAGAAGCTCATCTAGATTTTCCTCTGTGATAGTTTTGTATGGCCATATCTTGCTTTGATCAGATCCAATAATTACCATTCAAATTTTCGTCGATGTTAAACCATACTTCTTCATCATCCAAACTTTCAACCACTTTTTGGCCAACCTTGTATTTGACATCTGCAAATATTATTCAAGATAGTCAAACTGCGATACAAACTCCAAAAACAGTATTTACATTTACATCATAAGAGGTTGAATTAATTAACCTTTCAATATTTTTGCCCTATGAAACACATCTTCAAGATGTGTTATCCTATTTTCGAGATCATCACAAACCACATTCAAATCCTGTTTTCCCTTGTCATCTATAAAAATAGCCAAAATGAAATAAATAAGAGACTGTGAAGATATAACAAGTAATGTGATGACATAATCATACTTACAAATGCTATAACAGATACCGGATCATCTTGTAACAAACAAATGCATTATGGGAATAAAACAACTGCATCAGCTTTAATAATCTTCTTGAAATGTTTCTAGCTTGAAATGTCTCCCAAGGAATGGTATATGTTGACTGTGAGTAGCTTTTGAATCCCATTAATCATCTCAAACACACAAACTTTGTCAGAACAAAATGATGTGCAACGAGCATTAACTTTTATGCCAATGAACATCATCTTATTGCGGCAAAGTTTGTCTATGTTTGAGTTGATTAATGAGTTTCAAAAGCTATTCATAGTCACCCATCTTCTACTCCAAGGGAAACATTTCAATTGAATAGATTTTCTGATAAAGACATATATTTGAAGATAAGCTGTGAGGTAGATGATAAATTGAATGGATTTTCTAATAATGACATATATTTGAAGATGAGATAAAATTGTGTGGGGTAACAAGTCAACCATTCACCTAATCCTCAACAAGACTAGATATATGGACACCCTCCCAAAACCGTAGTGTACAAGAAAACACATTAGTACAACATGCTACAATTAGCAAATAAGAGAGAAAGACATTCCAAACACTCCTTTAAGAGCTTGAATACTTTTACCCTTATTCTCTAACATTTCATTCTTCTTTCTCATAAACAACTCATCCAAAAACTCATCTATATTTTCATCGTCAAGTTCTTGTTTCCCCATATCTTGATTTCACCTCATCCACTATTTCAACAGTGATCTTTATTTTTTCCCATACTAGCTTATCATCCACAATTTCTTCTAGAATCACTTTTCCCTTTCCCTTATCATCATTTAAAATAACTTTTCCCTTTCCCTTACCATCTATAAAAGATAGCCAAAATCAAATAAATAAGAGATTAAGTGGAAGGAACTACTAATTGTGATCACGTGTAAAGAATTAAACATGAATCATGACATAAGTATGACATAAGTATCTGCATACTACTGCCAACCATTCACCTAATGCTCAACAAGACTAGGTATACTCATGGAGAAACCATTGACTTGGCTACATTTCCATTCATGTAACTACATTTCCATTATGATAAAATTTAAAACACATAAATGAACTAAAAAACATAAGCATACCATAATACGAAACCCGATACTTCCTTTCACTACCAATAGACCTTCCCCTTTTGTTTTATGGTTTGGAAGTACTTGGGGCAGGCGATGCAATAGAAGGCGCAGGTGTTGGACCGTATTTTCTAGGCCTCCCTCTTTTCTTTTGCTGTTTGGGTGTACTCAGGGCATGCGATGCAACAGAAGGCGCATGTGTTGGAGCGTATTTTCTAAACCTCCTTCTTTTTTCTTTCTATAACAACCTCGTTCTCGATTCCATTTCCACCATCCATGTTTGTGTGTGTAGAACGAATTAGGGTTTATGTTTATGTATATAAAGAATAGAGTATGATCTTGTGTTTATGCTTTTGTTAGATGTTTGTTGAAGACCAAAAGGGATAAAGAAGTAGGTAAACTGCAAAAAATGTCCCTTAGTGTATGGACGAGGGTACAATAGTCATTTTGCATGGGTTAGAACAGTAACTAACGAGTTTTTTTTAACGATCGTTAGGTCGAGGGACACAAATTGCATGGAAATATCCACAATAATTGCATAATTTATAGTTTTATTGGAAACAAATAAATCATGCAAAGTGTTAGACCGATATAATAATTCTAATGGTACGAAAACAAGATATTGGGCATGGAAAAGACCCATAGAGGTGGGCATGAAGAGACTCAGTTCATTAATCTGCTTTCTTCACTCGAAGGTTTCGAGAATAAAGATAAATGGGACGCATATGGATATTGTTTAAACCCCTCCAAAGTGTTCGCTGTATCATCTTTTATGAGGAAAAAAATAAAACAACAACAACAACAACAACAATAACTTAGTTTTATAATCGTTGATCGTATGAAGATCACATACGGGGAATTTGTCGCTCCCCATAAAGGTAAATGTTTTCTCATGGCGACTCTTGTTGGATAGGTTACCTACTAGACATAATTTGGACGCTTTAGGGATTGATGTGCACTCTACTCGATGTACGAACATTGAATCTACACATCATCTTTTCATCTATTACACATTGGCTTCCAATATTTGGAGTTCTGTTGCTACTTGGTGGGGGGTTAAGTGGTTTTCCTAACTATGTGGACTCGTCAATTAAGCGAGGGGATAGGGTCAACCTAAACGACTCAACAAGACATTGTCTCGATGTGGTGGTGCAAACTACAGCTTGGGTTATTTGAAGATTTAGAAACTGAGTTTGCTACGATTTAAAACTTCCTCGGAAATACAATCTCTTTGATGATATCAAGGTTTTCTCGCACTCTTGGATTCTTCTTAGAAACAGAGTTTTTAAACCCGAGTGGTTAGATTTGTGATCCAAAATCTTCTTGTAATATTAGCTTGTAATCTTCTTCCTTTCTAGCTTCTTGCTAGTTTAATGAAATTGTCATTCTAAAATAAATAGTAAATTGCAAAATACATCAATGAAACATCTTTGTCAGAAACTTTTAGCAATATACATCTCTCCATTAGTAAAAGCTAAACACATTACATACCTCAAGACTGATGATGTAACTTTTTCTCCGTCATGCTCTCCTTCTCTACCAAAACTCAAACACATTTATTAATAAGATCTCTCATAAAAACCTCATTTAATTATTTCATCTTCTTATTTAATTTCACCACTTTCACCACCCACCACAATCTCCGTCATCATCTTTTCAGCACCTCCAACACTCATCATCATCTCTTTCTCACCACCTTCAGTACTACAAAATATATAAATCTATCACCAATAAATCAGTCTCAACTACCACAAAATACTTAAACTAACCATTCGCACCTCTGCCACCACAATCTCTCGGATTTGTGGTGGCATGAGGGGTGACAAATCACATCCACCGAACCAGTAACGACAGCCTCCATCACCACCATCTCCACCAACACGCCATATCCACCACCACCACCACCCGCCGCCTCTACCTTCACCAACTAACATGGTGGTAGGATCGGAGATGTTTAGGAGTCTTTTTATTAGGAGGGGTCATATTGACTTTTAATAGATAACAATGATAACACGGAAAAATTACATCGTTTGTTTTTAGGAATATAAAATATTTGACTTTATTAAAAGAGGAATGATTATTGCTAAAAGTTTATGACAAAGATGATTTTTGTAAAAATTGACAAACCATAGGAATGTATTTTGCAATTTTCTTTTGTTTAAATGAAAAAAAACTAAGAATTAGATTTTTAGGACAATATTAAGAGCAGTTGGTACCATGTGTGGTGGAGTGGTGTCGTCGCACATCGCAACCCCATGGTGCCACAAGGACACCAGGGTTGGCATCATTGTGCTTCGCGTCGTGGTGACCAACTCAAGTTGTCGTGTATTTCTGTTATTTTTCATCTTTTTGTGGACGTTAAATAATGGCCAAAAAATATATGAACGTAGGTTGGTATAATATAAGCCGTTTTTTTGCATAAAAATACCCATTTTTTCTAATTTTTTACTCTTTAAAAATCTTATAAATACCCCATTAATCTATTAATTTTTTACACACACTTTTGCATTCACATCTCAACAACCCTCATGTGCTTACCAAGTCAACACACTACGAAAAATCATGTATTTGTATCATATTACATAACATGATATTTCTCCAAATCAACTCAATTTGAGAAGAATATTATGAGAAATTTTGGCATAATTTTCTATCTTCTTCTCTTCCTTTCTTTTTAGAAAATTCGCCAATGCAACTCTTTTAAATTCCTTTTCCATTTTTCTTTTTTTTTTTTCTCTAAATGTGAAAAACTCATAAATAAAGTGTTAATACTTATACAATAACTTTTTAACATAATTAATTTTATAACCTTTTCAAATTACTATAAGCATTTTATGGTACATGGTTAAGTTTGGACTCCTCTAGCCCACCACTAACATACCAGCTTCTTTTTTAGCTAAGGTTTTGACGGGGTGTTTGGCTAAGGTTATTAATTTAAGTAACCTCATAGGCTATATATACGTACATGGTTTCTATAAATAACATCAGTTTTCTTATTAAATTTCCTAAGCACCTCCAAGATCTGTCAAGACAAAATATAAACAAGATCGACTGTTGTAGAATAGAAGAAACTAAATACACAAACTCGGCGAACAGAGAAAAATATAGCCGAATTCAATCCCATAATAATTGACGTCTAAATTAATGACACGAAACCCGGTCAATGCTAATCATGAAATATTACTTTGATCTTAAGCTTTTTTATTTAGATAAGATTTGTACAAAACTGGTATGAGGTATCTAAAAGTTAGCTTTTAGGTTTAATTCACAAAGTAAGCAACTATCTCAATTTTACAAGTCATTGATTGGTCTACATGCAAGTAACTAACAATCTTTTTCACTTATACGTTTTGTTCGGTTTAATCTTCTACAAACGTGTAAGCAATTTAATCTCTTGCTTTGGTATATATTAGTGTTACTGTTATTCCAATAATGCAAAAAAAGCAACGAGTACATTTGAGTTAAAAGCATTATTTCTTAAAGATAAGTCAATCGACTATATATTGCGTTCAGTTGACTTATAAAGTTCGGAAGATACTCTGCATTACCTACCTTGTCAATTCGCTTGACCTCGTGTACTTTGCTAGTTGTTTTAACACTAGATTTGTTATTTATTTAAGAAATGAAAAAAGATGTTATACTAAACGAAAAGCCAATACGTACCGAGATGATAGAATATGAAATTCTCAAGGGCTAGCAAACACATTTAGTTACCTTCAAAAGAGCATATATTTTTGTTAGTAAATCGTTTCTAAAACATATGAACATCTTGGTAAAGAGCAAACACTTTTAGTTACGTTCAAAATAAACTCGTCAAGTGTAATATAAAGAATGGTTTCTAATAACTACAACGTTTGCATGTAATTAGATATCAAAGATAAAAGTTATACTAAAACTTGTTTGGTACTTAACATGCACTTTTTACTTTTACGATACACTTTTCAAATGTGTAATATTATTGTTTTTTACTTCAGATAACTATATATAGTACCACTTGAAGACTTTTAATAGCAAGTAAATTTACGCAACTTATCAAACATATATATTTGACTATTCAAAAATTTTATTTTATAAAGTAGTGATGATAAAATGATGAAATATTTATATTTTACAAATGTTTTTAAACATTATGTATTTTTACCAAGACCAACTATAAATATGTTGCTTACTACCCCGTATAATTTTGCATCAGCCATTATTCAGCCTGTATAAGCCACATACTTCATCTTGCTAAATAGCCATTATATTTTGCATGAAAAGATGTGCATTGTTTGGTATAGTATCCATCATATGGGGATTTTGTGGAAATAGAGAAAAAGGTGTAACAATAAGAATCAAAAACTTGGTCATAAAGCTTGGGAAAGAATTAATGAAGACTTTGAAAAGTTAAATCCCCAGCCTAACTCTACACGCCATAGTGCTTACTTTCATAATTTCTGGTAAACGTAATTGTGAAAAATTCCTAAAAGCTTATAAGGAATTAACTTAACCTAAAACATGTAAATGGAAAAGGTAAATGATCCTTATTTGGACTACCCAAGGAAGATGTGTGTTTTTTCTTATAAACGCAGTTTATCCATTTTTTTTTTTTTTTTTTTTTTTTTTCTGCAAAAGTAAAATTATATTAATCACCAAATGGTACAAATAACATCAAAAACTGTCTATTGGACATGCCCCAATAACAGATTCACAAAACAATTACATACACCCGATATAAGACAATACTAGAACATATCTCTAATACCAGACAATACTAGAAAACAGAGCATTCACAATTTTGCTGCACATCATCAAGCACTTATGATTCTTACCTTTTATGCACCCACCATCTAGCTACATTTCCCCTATATCTTCCCACCAAGATCATTCAATCAGCCACCCACAATGATCAAGGCAGAAAAGACAAGAGGCATCACTAGGAACCCTTTACCCTTCCAGACAAGGGCTATGCCATACAACCTACATTTCCATCTCGAAAATGGCTTCAGTTGTATGGGAACGTACACCTTGAAAGAAGACCAACCATTACCTCCTTGATGATGTATTGGATAGACCATGAAGGTTCATCTTTCACTCCTCTCAATTCTATCCATCATACATCATCCGCCAAACCATTACCCTTCTCAAAGCACAAGCCTACTTTATGGTACATCTTTATGGTCTAGACCTCCTATTGCTTCAACATATATACATCAAACTCCCTCCCAAGGCCAAATTTGAGTATCATATGTGACACGAATAGGTACAGTCATACCAATAAGACTCCAAGGTACAAGGTCTTGAAACAATGAATGGTTTGCATAAGAGCACACTACAGAGAAAGTGCTAAAATATCCACACCTGTTTTTGTCAACCAAAAACATCACCTGTTTTTGTTAACCAAAAACAGATTTCAAATCACTCATATGATATACCCAAACTGTTACATTCTACTCCCACCTCTATTCAGGATTTCAAAAGCTCAAATCCAGATCTCCCAAACACCCCTTTAGCCACAAAACTCTAATCAACTTGTATTAATAGTGCAGGTACCAGTTTCCCTTTTACCCATCTTAACTTCCACATATTAGCCACCATCAAAACTGCTGAGGATTTTTTGACATTGAGGTTTTGAAGAACATCTTCCATATACTTATAAATGAAAGCAATAACCTCAATCTCATTTCTTCTAATATTCTGAAAAGTTCTCTTGTTCCTCTCATTCCACAATGTATAAACTGTAGCTGCAGTTAGGAGTTTGTTCACAATGTTCCAAATACTACTTTTGTTCCCACCATTAGCAATATAATTCACCACTTCTTCTAAATCATGACAATTTCTTGGAAACCTTCCTTTACTTTTCACCTCCTTCCATACTTTATCAGCAAATACACAATCAAAGAATAAATGTTGATGACTATCCAAACAACTGTTGCACAGCGAGCATTTCAAATCATCACCATTATACCAAGCAATCATTCTATCTTGAGTAAGCAATTTGCCCTGAATTGCAAGCCAAAGAATAAAAGCATGCTTTGGAGTACATTGAGAGAACCACACCACATGATTCCACTCAACTTTAGGACCATTTTCTCTTAAACTTTCCCAAGCAATCTTAACTGAGTATTTGCTTTCTTTACCATTATTATCAATCCACATTACTTTATCTTTACTATCAGATAGCAATGGAACAGTGATCTGAGATAATTCAGGGAATACATTGTTCCAATTGCTTGGCCACATCCATTCTCCATTACTAATAAGATCAGTAACTTTAGCTTTAGTATCCATCCTAGCCTCATACAAATCTCTATTATGAACAATGCTACTAAGAGGACCCATACTACTCCAATTATCATACCACATCGAAATACTTTTACCATCCCCAATCAAATATTTGACATGAGGCCTAATCTTGTCCCTGACTATCAGTAATTGTTTCCATCCCCAACTATCAGAAGCTTGATACTCAATCTCCCACAAACTATTACCTTTAAGTTTTACTGTATTCACCCACTTAACCCAAAGAGATTCTTTGTTTTCAATGATTTTCCATACCTGAGTAATCAAAAGTACTTCATTCCACTGTCTTAAAGGTTTAATTCCCAATCCTCCCTGATCTATAGGCCTGCACACAAACTTCCATGCAACTCTAGCTTTGCCATTTGCTGATTTACCTGAATTCCACATAAATCTTTTGAAGATTTTTTCAAGTTCTTTAATCACAGTGATTGGTTATATGTACATAGATGCCCAGTATTGTTGCATAGTAGATAGGACTGAAGCAATCACTTGAATCCTACCTGCATATGACAAACATTTATTCTTCCAACAGTTAATCCTTCCTTCTACATTATCAATGAGACTTTTGCAATACTTCACACCCAATTGCTTGGCAAGTAAAGGAACTCCAAGATACTTCATTGGAAGACTACCACATTTAAAAGGGATGACTTCTAACAACTCCATCTTCAAGTTTATCGATATTTCTATGACTGTTTTCGGACATTTCTCTAATCATCTCAAGATGTTCATCTGACCAAATTTAAACCATTGTCTCCTCGTATACATAGAACACCTAAACGCTAAGCTACCTTAGCGATAGTTGAATTATACCCTAACCCAATATGACAATAGTTTCGAACTTTCGATGATACAATTGTTAGCATGAAGTAACTTTAATTTTCTAAACATCGTACGATATATATTTGAAGCAATATTGACATAAAAGTTTAAGCTTGCTAATGCTATGGTCAAAATTTTGTAATAATCTTTTGAATAAAAAATAAAGTTAATATATAAATAGGAATGGGGGCGCCGATTTCTTTGCGCCATCTTAGGTAGTTAACTTTAAACAGCGACATCAGCGCCTGCCTTTTTTAAGCATGAATATACTGCTTGTTTATCACCCAACACATTCCTTTTAACCGGATACAAAATAATTCCACCATCATAAAAAGTAGAAAACTAGAATAAAATGCTACAATATTTTAACTTTCTATTTCTGTAGAGAATTTAAAAAAGCCGAATGAAGAAATAAAATACTTTAAGCAAAGGAAGTTGGACAACTTTTCCTCATCCCCAAAAGAATTTTGAAATTTCCTTTAGCATGTGTATAAAATGTTACATACTAGGTTTTTAATCCTTCTTGTGCTTTTATGACGATTACTTATATTTAGTAATGGTAGCTATGCTCGCAAATATAGTTTCTATGGTTTCTTGCGTTATACATCTCATCAAGAGCTAACGTTTTCATTTAACCAAATTTCATATCAAGAACTAACGTTTTCATCAAACCAAATATCGTATCAAGAGTTACCATTTATATAATAAACTTTTGTTTTGTTATGGCATCACATCAGCTAAATAAAGTAATAAAATTATCTAGTCTTTAACTTAATAACGGAAACAACATAATCGAATTGTCTTGTAAAGTTATAGTTAGAATCAGTTTTCAACTTTAGAGTATGAAACAAGTAAACAAAGGGTAGGCAAAGATCAGTCTATACTAACCGATAAGCCTTTTAAAAATAAATAATAAACTTTTGTTTTGTTATGGCACCACATCAGCTAAATAAAGTGTTATTTAATGTGTTTTAACCATTGCCAATGGGCATTGTATAACAAATCTCAAAAACTAAACCAGAACCAAATCTAAGCATACCAATAATAACCGGTTATATATGATTCGAACTTTGGTAATAAATTTACATAAAAACCAATGCTCAATACAATAATATCAGTTATATGTTTCTTGTGCAAAACAAACCTAAGTTAGTTAACTTGTTTCAGTATAAGGAATCTCGAGTTTATATTTGATTCGTGATCTAGTTTCTAAAGCAGAACCTTCTAACTAATATTAACCGACGAAATTAGAAGGCTGAAAGAAGACTTAAAACAAAATTATAGACCCCAAAACATGTGGAATGCCATCCTAAAAATAAGTGTAGAGGGAGATCTCTACGTAACAAACTAGCATACATGCAAAAGAGCAAAGACAACAAGGTCTTTATGAGCAACACAACAACGTGCATATTCGGTATGCTAATTTTGTCTCACATTTGCACATACAAATTAACAACATTGATTCATGACTGTCTTGATTGTCGAAACGTCTTATGAGAGCATTCCCTCATGAATTGCTAAATGAACTTGCTCATCTCGCGCGCAACTAATATGTTGATCGATCACGGATCACCTCATAACCCACAACGGTATCACTTGGAGAATTTGTATAAAGAATGATGAAAAGAATTTCATAGCATCAATTGGGTCATCCGTGGGATTTTCAACTTCATTATTTTAGTTGCAAATTTCTTGAATGACTAGAATCAATAAAGGGCCATACAATAAAATATTCTATCTATATCAAGACTTTAACCAACAAAAACACATGATTTCCTACAATATATCCATATTATCTCAGTTGATTATAGTATCATATAAGTCATAACTAATTTTAACTTGACATCCAAATACATATTCTTTTAAGATTTCCTTGAAATAGTTTACACTAAAGATAATATAATTTGTAGATACTTTCAAACTTTTTAAGTAATGAGAGGATTCATGATTCTTGGATGAGCACAACATTATGTACCTCTACTTGTGGCATTTTGCAACTACTTACTATGAAGGTAAAGGGATCTTGTGCTTTTGATTTTTAGGTCTTTATGCTCTTGATTTTAGAAAAGATCCAGTGTCCTAGTCCAATTATATCAGTCCAAGATTCTTGGAAATTTTCAGAAAATTTAATACAACTATATCAAATAAAGTTAAACACAATTTCTCAAGCTTACGATTTACTGATAGGCCGGCCGGTTACTTAGAAACTTAATCTACGATTATACGTTTGTACTCGATCTTGATATAACTTACGATGTAATCGATAGACATATATAATAGTTTCTTCAGCGAAAAGCAACATAGATCCTAAAGGAGGACACTAATACAAGTAGTAACATAACTTACACAACAATAAACTATAGAAAGCTTTACAAGAAAAGCCTTAATTTGCGTAATAGTCAAATAGTGATTGCAATGGTAAAATCCCTATAAAAAGGGTTTGCCGTTATTCAAACAAATCACACTAACTTCTTATACTAAACTACTTTTCATTATGGATTTCCCAAAGGGACATTCCTTCTTTTGTGGTTTCTTCTTAGCATTCTTGCTTTGCACCAATGCCGTCCAAGCCAGCCCAAATTACAAGGATGCCCTTGCGAAATCCATATTGTATTTCCAAGGTCAGAGGTCTGGGCGAACTCCCGCATCCCAGAAGTTCCCTTGGAGGTCTGTTTCTGGCCTCGCCGATGGTTCCCAAGCACATGTACGTAGAATAAAACACCAAAACACGAGTTTTTTTAATTTCCATTTTTTGTTTTTTAAAAATTTGAAATGCTAACTAATATGACATTTGCAGGTGGATTTAGTTGGAGGGTACTATGATGCAGGGGACAATGTTAAATTCAACTTTCCTATGGCGTACACCACAACTATGCTAGCATGGAGCGCATTGGAGAACTCGAAGCCATTGGGCCCAGAACTAGCTAATGCGAGAGTGGCAATTAGGTGGGCGACTGACTACCTAATCAAGTGTGCTACAGCCACCCCTGGTGTACTCTATGTTGGTGTTGGAGACCCAAATGTTGACCACAAGTGTTGGGAGAGGCCAGAGGACATGGACACGACCCGAACTGTTTACTCTGTCTCCAGAAATAAACCAGGGTCTGATGTTGCTGCTGAAACCGCAGCTGCGTTAGCTGCTTCTTCCTTAGTGTTTCGAAAAGTTGATCCCATATATTCAAGGTTGTTGTTGAGAACCGCAAAGTCCGTGTTTCAGTTTGCTGCACAATACAGGGGTTCTTATAGTGACTCCCTTGGTAACGCAGCTTGTCCATTTTATTGTTCTTATTCCGGATACAAGGTAAACTCTTATTTTCAAATAGATACAATCGTAGTGTATTTATTATTGCTTGTATGTCGAAATTAATTACTTTTATCTGGTCATCAGGATGAATTGTTGTGGGGAGCAGCATGGTTGCTTAGGGCGACAAAGGATGTAAAATATCGCAATTTTATTGATACATTAGGTGCTAACGATGCTATAAATTTATTCAGTTGGGACAACAAGCTTGCTGGTGCTCGAGTTCTTTTAGCTAGGGTAACTATAAACTAAACTATCCATATATGTTCAGTACTTTTAGCCTTTTTTTTTTACTCGTGTTGTTTTGATTGATAATCGGTTTATTTCATTAGGGGAGTTTGGTGAACAATGATAGGTCATACGACACATTCAAACAACAAGCTCAGGATTTCATGTGCAAAATACTACCCAATTCCCCTTACTCAAGTACACAATATACTAAAGGTACAATTACAATAATCAAAACGCATAATATGTTTCAAGGAAGCATTAGAGTACGGTTAATCATGATTATCTTGTTATGCTGTCGCAGGAGGTCTAATGTTTATCCTACCTGATAACAATCTCCAATACGTGGCGGCCATTTCAAACTTGTTAACCACTTATGCCAAATACATGAAATCCGCAAAGAGCACCTTCAATTGTGGCAACATCTTAGTGACCCCAAATACCCTAATCAACCTTGCAAGAAAACAGGTTTAGTTATCACCTTTCTTTATTCTTACTTTCGTAGGGGGTATTTCAAACTGCTTGCGTGCTTAAAACCAAACTGGCAGCACATAAGACGTTTTACTCAAACACTCAGTACTGCTTATCTACTTAGAAAGTAAGCAGATAAAGACTCAAATAAGCAATTGAAAATACCCTTTAAACCTTTTTATCCGCTTAATCTTTTTTGAAGAAAAGTTATCATAAATAAGTTGAGCATTTCAAAACATTTTAAATTTTACTTTGGCAGTATGAAAGTCTTATCGTTTACATATCACGACAAAGGACTAAACAACATTTATGCATTTTTCAGGTGGACTATATATTAGGGGACAACCCAATGAGGATGTCATATATGGTAGGCTACGGCACAAACTACCCGAAAAGAATTCATCACAGAGCATCCTCATTACCATCGAAAACATCTCACCCACAATCATTTGGCTGTGATGGAGGTTTCCAACCATACTACTATAGTCCTAACCCAAACCCCAACATACTAACTGGCGCAATAGTCGGTGGTCCTAACAATAACGATTTCTACCCTGATGAACGAACCGACTACAGTCACTCAGAGCCTGCTACTTATATTAATGCAGCTATAGTTGGTCCTTTAGCATTTTTATCCGGGAGATAAACTCCCTACAACATTAGTCTATGTGTTATATTTAAATGTTGTAACAAAATTAAGTACATCCCACCTAAAGAAGTTGGTGATGTATACAAATATTTATTTAAGTTGTAGTAATCATATGGTTATGTTTCCTTTAGAGAAGTTCTAATGATAATGTAGGCCTGTGATTAAGCATGGTGTTTGAATCATATTGATTGGATTATATCCTAAGTCACATGACTTCTTTTGGATACTATTATATTATACATGTAATAAGTTGTGTCACATGAATATAAATTATTGAAAAACATGTTGTCTAAGGTTTCAAATAGTTCCCCTTGAGTAAGATTTCTGAAATTGATTATCTTTGATATTGGGCAGCTTTGTGTGTTGTAATGATTAAAGTTTATGGAAGAAGACTTTAGGAAGATTTAAACGTAAGGTTTGGGAGTTATTAGAAGGAATAAAAGAGGTTGATTGCCGGGACACTATTCCTACTTGGTTTGACGGTTGACTGTTACCGTTTATCTAAACGGGTTGACGGGTCAATCTGTTAAACCCGTTACAACAGCTAAATACTACGTACAACTATAGTGAAAAACGTGCTTTAAAGCTCATTTGGGACGAGCTAGTTATCTTTTTCTTTAACAGAATGGGATATATTGACCCTCCCTATTTTTCTTAACCGAACCCTCCTCATTTTTTTTTATTATTATTATTTTTTTTTTTATAATTTTGCTAATATAAAAAAACTATAAACCTGAAAGTGCAGAACAAAAAATATAAAATTTAATATGTCAAACGCTTCAAACTGTCAAAAATACGGAACAGAAACTGACAAAAAACTATGTTGTATTGAAAAAAAAAAAAAAAACAAAAAAAAAAACAAAATGAGGGACAAAGGTACAAAAAGTATCACCTCCCTAGTATAGGGAGGGTTCAGTTATGTGTTCCCTTTCATTTTCATACAAAGTACTGATTTGAGGTGAGAAATTCTATAAAGGCATAAACCATGATTTGGACATTGTTGGTTGACCTCTTTACCCTCAAATCACGCCATTTTTCACTTCCCTATTACCTTCATTATATATTTTCGGTCCATATATCTTTACAAAAATATATGTTATGATTCACTTGGTAGACTTAATATCAAATGAGAAATATAATTAAGATGAGAATAATGAGAAGAAACTACAACCACAAATATTAGATGCACCCATAAAAAATAAATGCATCTGAGTTCTCACTAGATCCATACTCTCACTTGTTATTCTAAAACCCGGTCTTTTAATTAACTCGTCTGAGTTCTCAGTTTACGATTGAACCGTTTAAAAAGTATAAAGACCGGTTTCGAGTCACTAAGTTGGTTTCAGTTTCGACTTGTTGCCCAAATTCGGTTTCTATTAAACCATTCGTTTTTGTCAAAAACCAGTTCTAGTTTCAACTTGTTGCCCAAAGCGGATTTTATTAAACATTTTTTTTTCTACAAAAAAACCTCACTTAAGTACATAGATACCATACAACTCACTCACTTACGTTCACAAAACCTTCATTTTTGTTTAATGGTCGCAAAGATCGAACCAATTAGAGAATTGGATCACCCACACGTGAACCAAGCTTTTGTAGCTAGTACAATGCGTGATTCATACGTCAAACATACCCTAACTACATGTGGTCTAATAGACAATGAACTTATATTGTATTTAGTTATTTACCATTGGTAATTAGTGTTTAATAAACAGTAATTCTCAAGGGAAAAAATGCAAAAGAAGTCTACGTGGTTTAGCAACGATTACAAAAACAATCCTCAAGTTAAATCGGGGGACTTTTAGTATAACGAAAAGTTACATAAATAGTCCCTTTCGGCTAACTAAAGTTACAAAAAACGTCCATAGCTTTTGAATTTTAATAATTCCTTTTCTATGTTTTTAAGTTTATCATAAATACTTTGACTTTATATAGTTTGTAGCTAATTAGTATTAAGTATAACTAGATTAGCAAGTTTTTGATTTTTTTTTTAAGTAACTTTTAGTGTATTAGTTTTATACTATTAATTTATTACTTATATTCTATTTGTATATGTGTAAAACATTTTGTGTGAGATTTTTTAGAATAAAATAATTGATTTTGACGTAAAACATTGCGTCATGCAACGAAGGCCCATGAATAAAAAATATTCGTTATACAGTAGGGCTGAGCATAATAGACAACAAACTGGGCTGGATCGAGAAAACGGACCGAATCAGACCGAACATATTTCGATCCGGTCCTCGGTCCATCATTTTTCTCATATTCGGTCCGGTCCGGTTCGGTCTTACACAAAACTAGCAATAGTGCTTTGTTGGTTGGTCCGGACTGGTTTTCGGACCGTGATCAACCTTATTATACAGTTTAATTGAGATCCTCTCAAGTTGGTTTTAACATGATCTATCGTGTTGACAAATCAAAAAAAGTTTTCTTTTCAGATAAAAATCATGAGCCAACATATATTTTCTCTAAAAAAATAACTCAACATGATGCGTCATGTTAACGGCACTTCAGAAAAATTAAAGGAGCAAAACTCTAAAATCTAAATTGAAGAAAAAACAAGACAAATAAATCCCATCAATCCCGTACTCGTGTTACTGTTTTCATGTTTTGAGTTCAGTTACCAATACAAAGGGTTTTGACTTTTAATCATGGTTGTCAGGATCCCGATCCTGATTTTAGGATCTTACGATTTTACGATACTGCAAAGCAAAAACGATCCGGATCTTACATAGGATCTTTGAAAGCTTAAGATCTTATAGGATCTCGATCTTGACCATAGGATCTTAAGATCTAATCCGATCCGATCCTACTTTTCTCGGATAACAAACTAAAAAACTGCAAATTTCTGGATTATTTTTTTTGTAGAATTTAAAAAACAACATATCAATCTTATTAAACATTTCATAATCATAATTTAGGACAACTATTCGATAGAACATTCATATAATTTTGTGTTTATGATATATAATAATTTGTAAATTTGTATAATATTACAAAACTATTAAGAAAATGACATTATAGTAGGATCTTAAGATCCCGATCCGATCTTACGATCACGATCTTGCAAAGACGAAAACGATCCTGGGTAGGATCCCGATCTTGAAAACCTTGCTTTTAACTATTCATTTCCCGCCAAAAAAGCCAAGTACTAGTTTCAAATTCATCACCAAATTGCTTCCAGATTCTTCTCAACTGCTTCTCCGATGGCTTTCTGGGGTACGTATCTTTTTCACTTTTAATGTTACTCTGTATTATTTTTTATTTTTTTATAATGATAATCACAATCATAATTGTTTGATAACTCATATTTAAAAGGGGTTTATCTAAAGCCAAATGAACCTCACACTTTACACTACCATGATGATGATGTTCCTAAAAGACTTCGTATTACTCAGGTAATGTTTTATTTATCTATTTGACTGATAATTTATGATGCGAGTTTATCGTAGTTCAGCTGATAATGTGATTGACCTAAGGAAATATATATATATATATATATATATATATATATATATATATATATATATATATATATATATATATATATATATATTGGTAACCCTAGTTTACGGTTTTTTGGCCGACTAATCCACGAGGTTTGAACTCACAACCATACAAGCTCAAACCAGGGTAAAAGTAAAACCCTCCCTTTTTTATAAGGTTGGCGCAGCGATAGTTGTTTGAACCTAGAAGGAATTGAACCTGAGACCACTCCATTTTACTAATGATAGTCACAACTCACAGGCTGGTTTCAAGGTTACATTCGTTGAACTTTACACATGTTTATAACCATAGACCCTAGCCATAATTGTGTCAAGGGTGTTACTGATACAAACCGGGTTCACACTGGATCGGGTCAAGTTGGGTCAAATCAAGTCCAATTACAAGTGGATAGAGGGAAAAGAGGTGGAGGTAAATCAGGAGGGAAATGAGCTGAATGATTTTAGGCAATCACGGAATGATTTTAGGCAATCAATTTAATTTACCATTATCCAGGGAATTATGGTGTAGAATCCTGCCTTTAATTTCTACCCATGATTCTAGTAATTGATTAGAATAAATAGGTGGCTAGTGCTTCATGTTTGGCATTGAGAATTATCTACTAATTTCCTAGTTCTTGTAAACAGGAGACTGTGCCCCTCTCGAATCGGGCCACTATCCTTGATTTCTAATAAAAACTCAGGCACTTTTCATCTTCATAAATCCTGTACCTATCATTTGGTTCCATTGCCGGGAAACAAAACATGGTGCAAACCCGGAATAGTGACAACAACAATTCAGATCCATTGCCGGGAAACAAAACATGGTGCAAACCCGGAATAGTGACAACAACAATTCAGATCCAATTGCCACTCAATTGGCTGCCATAGCCGCAAAATTGGAGGCAATCGAAACGATGAAGGAAGATATAGCAGCTTTGAAGAAAGGAGAACGACCCAGAGGAAGCAGGAATACGGAGGGGGAAAGTTCTTGGAGCGGTCGACAGCCGCATAAACCCTATAACAAAATTGATTTCCCGATT